>JAOPHQ010001170.1:0-15000 GCA_030340625.1 Merluccius polli
GTTCCACTGTTAGCAGGCCAGGTAACATTTGTTTCACCCAAGTGCCACCGGCAAATTCATTCTCTGATGGATTGTTAAGCAAAGCTTCAGGTATTGTCTGCAGAAACATACCATTAAATGAAAGGCATTGTCTCACAAGTGGTTCTGGTGGTGGACTAGAAATCCATTGCGTTCCTCCTTGCGCCAGTTCAAAATCATACTGTTAGCAGCGTGCAACTTTGTGTGATCTCAGTGCCAGTCGATAACATTTGCTTTCTGGTACCGTTTAGCAAAAGCTTCAGGTAATGTTTGCAGAGATATACAATCCCAACAGGAGAAGGGGATGTAGCTCAGTGGTAGAGCGCATGCTTTGCATGTATGAGGCCCCGGGTTCAATCCCCGGCATCTCCAAGACCTTCTTTGTTGTCCAGAGATAATCGTTTTACCTCGATAGATCACAAAATCTTGTCGACTGAACGACCGATAGACTTGAAGCTGAACAGAATGCGTTGTCGTGGCCGAGTGGTTAAGGCGATGGACTAGAAATCCATTGGGGTCTCCCCGCGCAGGTTCGAATCCTGCTGTCAACGGTTGCGCAGTTCCACTATTAGCATTGTGCCAAATTTGTGTCACGCTTGTGCCTCCACTTACTGTTAAATTAAGTGAAAGGCATCTGCCTCAGTGATAAATGAACAAGGTTAACTAGTGGTTGAAGTTCACAGAGTGGAACTCCATTGGGGTCTCCCCGCGCAGGTTCGAATCCTGCAGTCAACGGGTGTGCAGTTCCACTATTAGCATTGTGCCAAATTTATTTCACGCTTGTGCCTCCACTTACTGTTAAATTAAGTGAAAGGCATCTGCCTCAGTGATAAATGAACAAGGTTAACTAGTGGTTGAAGTTCACAGAGTGGAACTCCATTGGGGGTCTCCCTGTGCATGTTCAAATCCTGCTGACAATGGCTACACCGTTACGCTATTAGCAATGTGCAAAATTTGTTTCGCCACTGTGCCCCCCACTACCCTAGTGCCTTCACTACAGCGTTCACTGCCTTTCACTTGCTGCTAAAATTTGTTGTGTAGAGAGAATAGTTTACAAATACTACTGTTAGCAGGAGTGCAACATTTGTGTAATCTAGTCGATAGCATTTGTTTTCTGGTACAGTTTAGTAAAGCTTCAAGTATTGTTTGCAGAGATACACCATTACAGAAATACACCATATAGCTCAGTGGTAGAGCGCATGCTTTTGCATGTGTGAGGCCCCGGGTTCAATCCCCGGCATCTCCAAGGTCTGCTCAAAATCCTCTGTTGTCGAGAGACAACCTTTTCACCCAAATAGATCACAGAATCTTGTCCCAACCGTTGTCGTATTTTATTGTTTGAACGACTGATAGACTTGAAGCTGAAGAGCACGTGATGTTGTTGCTGAGTGGTTAATGTGATGGACTAGAAATCCTTTGGGCTCTCCCTGTGCACGTTGGAATCCTAGTGACAACAGTTGCACCGTTCCATTATTAGCAGGCCGGGTAACTCTGTGCAAAACCTGTTTCACGCTAGTGCCCCTGTGCCCTAGTGTCACTGCTCCCGCACAGGTTCGAGTCCTGCCGACGACGGGTGCAGCGTTCCACTGTTAGCAGGCCAGGTAACATTTGTTTCACCCTAGTGCCACCGGCAAATTCATTCTCTGTTGGATTGTTAAGCAGAGCTTCAGGTATTGTCTGCAGAGACATACCATTAAATGAAAGGCATTGTCTCACAAGTGGTTAAGGTGGTGAACTAGAAATCCATTGCGTTCTCCTTGCGCCAGTTCAAAATACTACTGTTAGCAGGCTTGCAACATTTGTGTGATCTTAGTGCCAGTCGATAACATTTGCTTTCTGGTACCGTTTAGCAAAAGCTTCAGGTAATGTTTGCAGAGATATACAATCCCAACAGGCGAAGGGGATGTAGCTCAGTGGTAGAGCGCATGCTTTGCATGTATGAGGCCCCGGTTTCAATCCCCGGCATCTCCAAGACGTCCTTTGTTGTCCAGAGATAATCTTTTTACCTAGATAGATCACAAAATCTTGTCCCTTCCATTCCTTTCTTGTATGTTATTGTTTGAACGACTGAACGACCGATAGACTTGAAGCTTAACAGCATGTGTTGTCGTGGCCGAGTGGTTAAGGCGATGGACTAGAAATCCATTGGGGTCTCCCCGCGCAGGTTCGAATCCTGCCGACAACGGTTGCGCAGTTCCTCTGTTAGCATTGAGCCAAATTTGGTTCACGCTTGTACCACCCTAGTGCCTCCACTTACTGTTAAATTAAGTCAAAGGCATCTGCCTCAGTGATAAATGAACAAGGTCAATTTGTGGTTGAAGTTCACAGACTAGATGTCCATTGGGGTCTCCCTGTGCATGTTCAAATCCTGCTGACAATGGCTGCACCGTTACGCTATCAGCAATGTGCAAAATTTGTTTCGCCACTGTGCCCCCACTACCCTAGTGCCTTCACTACAGCGTTCACTGCCTTTCACTTACTGCTAAAATTTGTTGTCTAGAGAGAATCGTTTACAAATACTGCTGTTAGCAGGAGTGCAACATTTGTGTAATCTTACTGCTAGTCGATAGCATTTGTTTTCTGGTACAGTTTAGTAAAGCTTCAAGTATTGTTTGCAGAGATACACCATTGTTGCAGGAGAAGGGGATGTAGCTCAGTGGTAGAGCGCATGCTTCGCATGTGTGAGGCCCCGGGTTCAATCCCCGGCATCTCCAAGATCTGCTCAAAATCCACTGTTGTCTAGAGACAACCTTTTCACCCAAATAGATCACAGAATCTTGTCCCAACCGTTGTCGTATTTTATTGTTTGAACGACTGATAGATTTGAAGCTGAAGAGCACGTGATGTTGTTGCTGAGGGGTTAATGCGATGGACTAGAAATCCTTTGGGCTCTCCCTGTGCACGTTGGAATCCTAGTGACAACAGTTGCACCGTTCCATTATTAGCAGGCCGGGTAACTCTGTGCAAAACCTGTTTCACGCTAGTGCCCCTGTGCCCTAGTGTCACTGCTCCCGCACAGGTTCGAGTCCTGCCGACGACGGGTGCAGCGTTCCACTGTTAGCAGGCCAGGTAACATTTGTTTCACCCTAGTGCCACCGGCAAATTCATTCTCTGTTGGATTGTTAAGCAGAGCTTCAGGTATTGTCTGCAGAGACATACCATTAAATGAAAGGCATTGTCTCACAAGTGGTTAAGGTGGTGAACTAGAAATCCATTGCGTTCTCCTTGCGCCAGTTCAAAATACTACTGTTAGCAGGCTTGCAACATTTGTGTGATCTTAGTGCCAGTCTGTAACCCAGGTCCCAGATACCTGTTGACGTGACGTCATCATTTGTTGTTCTCGCGAGATTTGTGTATATCTCGTGAGAGTTGGTTGAGCCAATCAGAGCTTCCGCTAGGCACGTTATACGGCAGTAGAGGTAGCAGCAGGTAAGACTGAGTGAGAGAGTGAACTGAGCGTGGGAGCAGCGGCGTTGTCTGTGGCAGAAAGCCGACCGCTTGGTAACTCTAACTATTCTCATCTTTATCGTCATTATAGTAACAGAATGCAAGGTATACAGTGTTGTGTTAATTGTTTTAGATGCATCCACGGCCGCCGATCTGGGTTGGGTCAGTGACTGTGTGCTTGAATGAACAGCGGAATTGGTGAGTGCTGTTTTGTGTGTTACCTGCTGCTGCTACCTGTTAAGCTGCTACATGCTAAGTGCTACGTGCCTGCTCTGATTGTTGCTCCAGTAATGTTGGCACATTTTCTGTGAATGGGATGTGTTTACGGATGAATGTATAAATGTGTATGGGTAGTGTGTTCAATGTTAAATGTATTTAATGTGTGCTGCAACGGACGATTAGCGCTTAGCCGTTAGCACCGTCCGTTAGCTTAGCCGCTAATGCTAACGCTAGCAGGCGGAAATGGTAATGCTAACCGGAAGTGATGTAGTTACCCTGTAAAACTATCATTGGTAGTAATAAGTGGATTTAACATTTATTTCACTTTGTTTACTATTGAGTTTATGATATCTGAAAGTGACACAGCTGTGATTTATTTATTTATTGTTGATTGTTTAAAATGGGCCTTGTCTATGCAGGCCAGGTTACCCTGAGACACTGATGGCGAGCTAGGACTGGAAGGAACCAGACCCATGTGTCTGCTTGAGCAGCAAGACACCAACGATAGCACACACACCTTCACCCACACAACCACCAGCCCAATCCCCTTTTCTCCCCCCTTCCCGGACAATACACAACCACCTACCTCATACAGACTCTCTCTCTCTCTCTCTCCCTCTCTTTTGGGGTGGATGAGAAAAGACTCTTGGGGCTGGCAGCAACTTGCTGCATGGGTTTTATATTGGTGTGATTTACTATTTGTGTGTGATTGATTATTGCCTGTTGAATTGAAGTATACTAAACGAGACTTAGTCTATTGATAATTCAATTATCATTATTACGCTTTTGGCCAACTGTATATTTTGTATATAACTCACCTGTGTACAATACACTTTACTTCATTCAAACTTCCTTTGTCTTTGGTTTTCATTCACATTCTGTACATCAGAGCAATTTAATCCTCCCGCCTTATCTTCTGATTAACCCATTACCTACTCTATTCAACTTAGCACTTGCTACATAATTTGGCAAGCTAGCCAGGAGGGAGGTTTCGGTTGTACAGAATTGGATGAAAACATGGAGGTTTTTGAGAAACTGGGAATTAAAATTCCAAATGCAGTGTTAATTAAGGGGGCGACAGACACAGAAAAAGATGATGAAATAATTGATTTTCTCAAGCAGTATGGTCCTATTAACAGACTTGTAGCAGTAAATGAGCCATCGTCAGAATTTGACCACAACCTGATTATTGAGTACAACTCTGGAGCTGCTGTGGCAGCCTTAGCACCTTTGTTACCGTACACACAAACTCTTGAAAATCACACTTATGAGGTAGTTTCTTTGGCAAGTCTTTATGCTGAGAATATTGGGCATGAAAAAACTCAAGTGTATCTTACCGAGCTAAAGCAATTGGCAAAAGTGAGTGGCACAAACTTCGCTGAGGTCCTTAAAAACATGATGTCTCAGATTAGTGACGTTGTTGCTGATGAGCAGTCAGCTACAGAAGAGGAAGGTGGAGAAGGACGTCAGGCTGGAAGAACAGCATCCCAACCGTCTTTCAAGGAGTCTCCAGGTCATGTGGAGAAGCTACCCAAGGCTAAGGAAGCAACGGTGAGAGCTAAACAAACCATCCCTGCCTGTGATCTTAATCCTCCTGAAGTCCAGAGGTATGTTGTTGAGCATATTATGAAGAGTGAGGAGGCCCCCACACACATGCTTCCCTCTCCGAGACTCAGAGTGTTTTCTGGAAAAATTCCCCGACCACCCCATGAGTCTGACTATGACACTTGGCGATCAAATGTTGATCTCATTATGAAAGACCCTGCCATTTCAGATCTCCAACGGTCCCGAAAGATCCTGGACAGTCTTCTTCCACCAGCAGCTGACATGGTAAAGCATTTGAGCTCTGACACTCTGCCTAATGGTTACCTGCAACAACTTGACTCTGCTTTTGGTACTGTTCAGGATGGTGATGAACTTTATGCTAAGTTTATGGATACCTTCCAGGATGCGGGAGAGAAGCCCTCAGCTTTCCTCCAACGTCTCCAGGTTGCTTTAAATCTAGCTGTGAAGCGGGGGGGTGTTTCTGTGATTGACATTAACAGACATCTCTTGAATCAGTTCTGTAGAGGTTGTTGGGATAATTCCCTCATATCTGACCTTCAGCTGAAGCAGAAGAAAGCTGATCCCCCATCCTTTGCGGAGCTGCTCCTTCTCCTGCGTACAGAAGAGGATCGTGAGGCAGCTAAAACCCTGCGCATGAAGCAACATCTTGGGGCAAAGCAGAGAGTGTCAGCCCAAGCCCATTCCCAAGTTGCTTATGGCGGTGAAGAACAAAGCCTTTGTGCTGCATTAACTACCCTTACGCAGCAGCTTAGCAAGCAAATGGCGGAGATCCAACATCAGTTGGCTTCTTTAACAGCTAATTCTCCCCATTCTTCTTGTTCTTCCAAGTCTTACCGTCCAGCACTTGAACGATCAGCTGGGGAGAGGACACCATCACAGCCTAAACCAGGTTATTGTTTTCGATGCGGCGAAGATGGTCATATAAAACCTCAGTGTGACAATGAGCCCAATCCTGCATTAGTTGCTGAGAAGAGGAGGAAGTTCAATGCCAAGAACCCACTTGGGCAGAAGAGGACCCCGTCTACGCCCAGACCCCATTTAAACTAGAACCAGTCCCTGTTGCAGGGCGGACGGGGACTGGCATTGACACAGAATGTCCTACTTTTACTACGTGCAAACAACATCTTCAACTTGACCCAGCACAGGTTGGGAGGCCAGCTGCTGCGTTGCCCAAAGGACTTGTGGGATCCAGGTGCACAGCTGCAGTCAGTATAGCCGGCATTGATTGTAGCTGCCTCTTGGATACTGGCTCCCAAGTCACAACGGTCCCAGTTTCATTTTACAACAAGAATCTGGTTGATCATCCCATCCAACCTCTTGATACCCTTCTTGAAGTTGAGGGTGCAGCTGGGCAGTCTGTCCCATACCTGGGCTATGTGGAAGTGACAGTCACTTTTCCCAAAGACTTTTTGGGAGTCATCACTGAAGTATCTACCCTTGCACTTGTCGTGCCAGATGTGCATCCTGAAACCCCGTCACTTGTTCTTATAGGAACCAACACTCTTGACGTGCTGTATGTGCAACATCTTGGCAGTGAAGTAGTGAACCATCAGCCTCAGGAGTACGGCTACAGGGCAGTACTCAAAACCCTGGAATCACGCCACCTCCAGCACCAGAATGGACATGTTGGAGTGGTGAGAATGCTCGGCAGGTCGCCCACACTTATCCCAGCAGGCCACAGTGTGATCTTGGAGGGCTTAGCTCAAGTCCCCCCTCATGCTGCTGATCGTTGGGCCATTGTGGAGCACCCCACCCAGTTTTCCTTGCCTGGTGGTCTGTGTGTTAAGAGTTGCTTGGTTTCTCTTCCAGCTCGTGCACCCCACAAAGTCCCTGTGGTGGTGACGAACACCGCAGGGCATGATATTTTCATTCCGCCTCTGTGTGTTCTGGCAGAGCTGGGGGGTTATCACAGTATCCTCTTACAGCACCAGGTGAAGCCCGCAACCCAAGTCCAGCCGGTGTCAGAGCTGACCTTTAACTTTGGGGACTCACCTTTGTCTCCTGAATGGAAGGAGCGTGTCACCTCGAAGCTTCTTGATGTATCCGATGTCTTTTCTCACCATGACTTGGATTTTGGTTGCACCGATAAAGTGAAGCATCGTATAAAGTTATCTGATGAAACCCCTTTCAAGCAACGTGCAAGACCCATTCACCCTCAGGATGTGGAAGCTGTTCGGAGACATCTTCGTGAGCTAATCACAACTGGGGTAATAAGAGAGTCTTCATCTCCATTTTCTTCACCCATTGTTGTTGTGAGAAAAAAGAATAATGACATTCGTCTATGTATAGACTATCGGAAGCTGAACTTGCAAACAGTCAAGGACGCTTATGCTTTGCCCAATCTGGAGGAAACTTTTTCTGCTTTGACAGGATCCAAATGGTTCACCGTGCTCGATTTGAAGTCCGGATACTACCAGATCGAGATGGATGAAGCTGACAAGGCTAAAACCGCTTTTGTCACGCCATTGGGATTCTGGGAGTTCAATCGTATGCCCCAGGGGATAACGAATGCCCCGAGCACTTTCCAGAGGCTAATGGAGAAATGCATGGGAGGATTGCATCTCAAAGAAGTTCTTGTCTTTTTGGATGATTTGATTGTTTTCTCCAGCACTTTGGAGGAGCATGAGTCTCGACTAATGAATGTACTTGGACGTCTGAAAGAGTATGGATTAAAACTGTCGTCTGAAAAGTGCAAGTTTTTCCAAACGTCAGTGCGCTATCTTGGACATGTAGTGACGGAAAATGGTGTGGAAACGGATCCAGAGAAGGTCGAAGCTTTAAAAACCTGGCCAATTCCGAGAAATCTGAAGGAGTTGAGGTCCTTTCTAGGATTCTCTGGCTATTATCGCCGGTTCATCCGACGTTACGCTGACTTGGTCAAGCCCCTCAACGAACTCACTCGTGGATACCCCCCATCGAGGAAAGCCGGCGACGCCAAAGTGTCCAAACTTCAATATCATGATCCAAAACAGCCATTCGGAGGTCGATGGACTCCCCAGTGTCAAGCTGCTTTTCAGTCCCTCATTGAGAAGTTAACAACTGCCCCAGTCCTTGGGTTTGCTGATCCAAAGAGCCCCTACATCTTGCACACGGATGCCAGCACCACAGGGCTGGGAGCCGCTCTCTATCAGGAACAAGAAGGGAAACTGAGAGCCATCGCCTTCGCCAGTCGAGGCCTGTCACAGAGTGAGTCCCGTTATCCAGCCCATAAACTGGAATTCCTTGCCCTTAAATGGAGTGTGACAGAGAAGTTTCATGATTATCTGTATGGAAGTGAATTTACTGTGGTCACCGACAGCAATCCCCTCACTTACATCCTTACCTCTGCCAGGTTGGATGCAACGAGTTACCGTTGGTTGGCTGCATTGTCCAATCACACCTTCAAACTGCAGTTCCGGGCTGGTAAGCAAAACCTCGATGCTGATGCACTGTCCAGGAGGGCCCATCCCCCTTCTGTGAACGATGCTCATTCTCAGAAAGAACAAGACCGCATCGACCGTTTTGCTCAGCACCATCTGTCTGATCTGACCAGCACCACTGAAATCCCTGCAGAAGTCGTCGATGCCATCTGTACCAGTCACATTGTCAGAACCCCTCTCCATTCTGGTTCTGACCCAGCTGTGATCACGTTGGTGGAGTCTTTTGCCACCTCTGCTAATGCAATTCCTGACTGCTATGATTCTGAAGGTCACCATGGCTTATCCATCATTCCCCCGTGGTCCCATCTTGACCTCAAGGAGAAGCAGAGGGAGGACACAATCATCCGTGAGGTAATTTTCCAGCTGGAATGTGGAGAGAAGATTCCCCCAACAGTGAGAAAAGAGTTGCCTGACTTACCACTTGTGTTGCGGGAATGGAACAAATTGGAGCTGAGAGATGACATATTGTACAGACGCCGACAGGATGGGGAACAGGTCACTTACCAACTGGTTTTGCCTTCTGAGCTGCGATCCATGGTTCTGCAGAGTTTGCACAACGACATGGGCCACATGGGAATTGAAAGAACTCTTGACCTCGTTCGAACCCGTTTCTATTGGCCCAGGATGGCAGCTGACGTTGAGCACAAAGTTAAAACATGTGAACGCTGTGTCCGACGAAAGACCCCTCCTGAAAGAGCTGCTCCACTGGTAAACATCAGAGCCACACGTCCCCTTGAACTCGTATGCATGGACTATCTGAGCCTTGAGCCCGACACCAGCAACACCAAAGACATCCTGGTCTTGACTGATCATTTCACAAAGTTCGCTGTTGCTATTCCAACTGCAAATCAGAAAGCCAAGACAGTCGCCAGATGTTTATGGGACAACTTTATCGTCTGTTATGGTGTACCGGAACGGCTCCATACTGATCAAGGTCCCGACTTTGAGTCAAAGTTAATTAAAGAGCTCTGTGAAGTCATCGGTATTCAGAAGATCAGGACCACACCCTACCATCCCAGAGGAAACCCTGTTGAACGTTTCAATCGGACGCTACTCAACATGTTGGGAACTTTGGAGACTAAGAAAAAACAGAAGTGGAGAGAGTATGTTAAACCATTAGTACATGCTTATAACTGCACCCGAAACGAAGTCACCGGTTTCACCCCGTACGAGCTCATGTTTGGACGAACACCACGATTACCTGTTGATTTGGCTTTTGGTTTACCCGTTGGAAGCAAGCAACATCAATCCCACTCTGAGTATGTCAAGAACCTGAAAGCTCGACTGGAGGAGAGCTACAATCTCGCATCTCAACACGCTTTGAAGACAGCTGAGAGGAACAAAACCCGGTTCGATCAGAAAGTGACAACATCAGTCTTGGAGGTTGGTGACAGAGTGCTCGTAAGAAATGTGAGGATCCGGGGAAAACAAAAGCTAATGGACAAGTGGGAATCTGACGTGTATGTGGTCATTAAAAGGGCAGGTGATCTCCCTGTCTATACAGTGAAGCCAGAAACCCGTGATGGTCCCAAACGCACCTTACATCGGGATCTCCTGCTTCCCTGTGGGTTTCTTCCCCTGTCAACAGCGGACGAGGATCATCCATCCACTCCTGTCCGTAGGCCCCGAACCCGTCAGCACCCTCTTAGTGAAACCAGTTCTATCGGTGATGAGCAAGAGGAAGAGGATGATTCTGGTTGGATTCCACAATGTTCAGTTCCCTTGTTGGGGTTGAGCGTGGACGCTGACAGCAAAGCTGGAAACTCGTCATCTGTTCCCCAGCAACAGATCTCTCAATCTTTCCCCTCGACTGAATCTCCCCCTGTCGCTGTGGAGGAAGTGGATTTCCCTGACTCACCTGGGAGGAATCACTTACCTGGACCTGTGGAAACCAACGTGGATACTGTGGAATTGTTGGATGACTTACCTGGACCTGTGGAAACCAATGTGGATTCTGATGAACTGCCGGGACCTGAAGAGGAAAATCAAGCTGATGACAACTTACCTGAAGGAAACTCATCTGTTGAAGCAGCAGATCCTGAGTGTCCTGTGGTTGAAGAACCGGCCGAAGCTGCTGCTAATCTTGAGACTGACCCAGTTGAAGTTGCCACTTCACTTAGACGCTCTCAAAGATCCCGAGAACGTCCACATAGATTACAGTATGCTCGGTTAGGTAATCCTTTAATTTCTGTTGCGCAGACTCTTTTCCAAAACCTTTTGTCTGCTTACACTGATGCCTTAAGTTCTTCTCCTTCTCCTGAGACTTATGTAGTGTAACCATTTCACATGTACAGGGGCGTACATGGGTTTAGGGGGGGAGGATGTAACCCAGGTCCCAGATACCTGTTGACGTGACGTCATCATTTGTTGTTCTCGCGAGATTTGTGTATATCTCGTGAGAGTTGGTTGAGCCAATCAGAGCTTCCGCTAGGCACGTTATACGGCAGTAGAGGTAGCAGCAGGTAAGACTGAGTGAGAGAGTGAACTGAGCGTGGGAGCAGCGGCGTTGTCTGTGGCAGAAAGCCGACCGCTTGGTAACTCTAACTATTCTCATCTTTATCGTCATTATAGTAACAGAATGCAAGGTATACAGTGTTGTGTTAATTGTTTTAGATGCATCCACGGCCGCCGATCTGGGTTGGGTCAGTGACTGTGTGCTTGAATGAACAGCGGAATTGGTGAGTGCTGTTTTGTGTGTTACCTGCTGCTGCTACCTGTTAAGCTGCTACATGCTAAGTGCTACGTGCCTGCTCTGATTGTTGCTCCAGTAATGTTGGCACATTTTCTGTGAATGGGATGTGTTTACGGATGAATGTATAAATGTGTATGGGTAGTGTGTTCAATGTTAAATGTATTTAATGTGTGCTGCAACGGACGATTAGCGCTTAGCCGTTAGCACCGTCCGTTAGCTTAGCCGCTAATGCTAACGCTAGCAGGCGGAAATGGTAATGCTAACCGGAAGTGATGTAGTTACCCTGTAAAACTATCATTGGTAGTAATAAGTGGATTTAACATTTATTTCACTTTGTTTACTATTGAGTTTATGATATCTGAAAGTGACACAGCTGTGATTTATTTATTTATTGTTGATTGTTTAAAATGGGCCTTGTCTATGCAGGCCAGGTTACCCTGAGACACTGATGGCGAGCTAGGACTGGAAGGAACCAGACCCATGTGTCTGCTTGAGCAGCAAGACACCAACGATAGCACACACACCTTCACCCACACAACCACCAGCCCAATCCCCTTTTCTCCCCCCTTCCCGGACAATACACAACCACCTACCTCATACAGACTCTCTCTCTCTCTCTCTCCCTCTCTTTTGGGGTGGATGAGAAAAGACTCTTGGGGCTGGCAGCAACTTGCTGCATGGGTTTTATATTGGTGTGATTTACTATTTGTGTGTGATTGATTATTGCCTGTTGAATTGAAGTATACTAAACGAGACTTAGTCTATTGATAATTCAATTATCATTATTACGCTTTTGGCCAACTGTATATTTTGTATATAACTCACCTGTGTACAATACACTTTACTTCATTCAAACTTCCTTTGTCTTTGGTTTTCATTCACATTCTGTACATCAGAGCAATTTAATCCTCCCGCCTTATCTTCTGATTAACCCATTACCTACTCTATTCAACTTAGCACTTGCTACAAGTCGATAACATTTGCTTTCTGGTACCGTTTAGCAAAAGCTTCAGGTATTGTTTGCAGAAATATACAATCCCAACAGGCGAACGGGATGTAGCTCAGTGGTAGAGTGCATGCTTTGCATGTATGAGGCCCCGGTTTCAATCCCCGGCATCTCCAAGACGTCCTTTGTTGTCCAGAGATAATCTTTTTACCTAGATACATCACAAAATCTTGTCCCTTCCATTCCTTTCTTGTATGTTATTGTTTGAACGACTGAACGACCGATAGACTTGAAGCTGAACAGCATGTGTTGTCGTGGCCGAGTGGTTAAGGCGATGGACTAGAAATCCATTGGGGTCTCCCCGCGCAGGTTCGAATCCTGCCGACAACGGTTGCGCAGTTCCTCTGTTAGCCAAATTTGGTTCACGCTTGTACCACCCTAGTGCCTCCACTTACTGTTAAATTAAGTGAAAGGCATCTGCCTCAGTGATAAATGAACAAGGTCAACTTGTGGTTGAAGTTCACAGACTAGATGTCCATTGGGGTCTCCCTGTGCATGTTCAAATCCTGCTGACAATGGCTGCACCGTTACGCTATCAGCAATGTGCAAAATTTGTTTCGCCACTGTGCCCCCACTACCCTAGTGCCTTCACTACAGCGTTCACTGCCTTTCACTTACTGCTAAAATTTGTTGTCTAGAGAGAATCGTTTACAAATACTGCTGTTAGCAGGAGTGCAACATTTGTGTAATCTTACTGCTAGTCGATAGCATTTGTTTTCTGGTACAGTTTAGTAAAGCTTCAAGTATTGTTTGCAGAGATACACCATTGTTGCAGGAGAAGGGGATGTAGCTCAGTGGTAGAGCGCATGCTTCGCATGTGTGAGGCCCCGGGTTCAATCCCCGGCATCTCCAAGATCTGCTCAAAATCCACTGTTGTCTAGAGACAACCTTTTCACCCAAATAGATCACAGAATCTTGTCCCAACCGTTGTCGTATTTTATTGTTTGAACGACTGATAGACTTGAAGCTGAAGAGCACGTGATGTTGTTGCTGAGTGGTTAATGCGATGGACTAGAAATCCTTTGGGCTCTCCCTGTGCACGTTGGAATCCTAGTGACAACAGTTGCACCGTTCCATTATTAGCAGGCCGGGTAACTCTGTGCAAAATCTGTTTCACGCTAGTGCCCCTGTGCCCTAGTGTCACTGATCCCGCACAGGTTCGAGTCCTGCCGACGACGGGTGCAGCGTTCCACTGTTAGCAGGCCAGGTAACATTTGTTTCACCCTAGTGCCACCGGCAAATTCATTCTCTGTTGGATTGTTAAGCAGAGCTTCAGGTATTGTCTGCAGAGACATACCATTAAATGAAAGGCATTGTCTCACAAGTGGTTAAGGTGGTGGACTAGAAATCCATTGCGTTCTCCTTGCGCCAGTTCAAAATACTACTGTTAGCAGGCTTGCAACATTTGTGTGATCTTAGTGCCAGTCGATAACATTTGCTTTCTGGTACCGTTTAGCAAAAACTTCAGGTATTGTTTGCAGAAATATACAATCCCAACAGGCGAAGGGGATGTAGCTCAGTGGTAGAGCGCATGCTTTGCATGTATGAGGCCCTGGGTTCAATCCCCGGCATCTCCAAGACGTCCTTTGTTGTCCAGAGGTAATCTTTTGACCTAGATAGATCACAAAATCTTGTCCCTTCCATTCCTTTCTTGTATGTTATTGTTTGAACGACTGAACGACCGATAGACTTGAAGCTGAACAGCATGTGTTGTCGTGGCCGAGTGGTTAAGGCGATGGACTAGAAATCCATTGGGGTCTCCCCGCGCAGGTTCGAATCCTGCCGACAACGGTTGCGCAGTTCCTCTGTTAGCATTGAGCCAAATTTGGTTCACGCTTGTACCACCCTAGTGCCTCCACTTACTGTTAAATTAAGTGAAAGGCATCTGCCTCAGTGATAAATGAACAAGGTCAACTTGTGGTTGAAGTTCACAGACTAGATGTCCATTGGGGTCTCCCTGTGCATGTTCAAATCCTGCTGACAATGGCTGCACCGTTACGCTATTAGCAATGTGCAAAATTTGTTTCACCACTGTGCCCCCACTACCCTACTGCCTTCACTACAGCGTTCACTGCCTTTCACTTACTGCTAAAATTTGTTGTCTAGAGAGAATCGTTTACAAATACTACTGTTAGCAGGAGTGCAACATTTGTGTAATCTTACTGCTAGTCGATAGCATTTGTTTTCTGGTACAGTTTAGTAAAGCTTCAAGTATTGTTTGCAGAGATACACCATTGTTGCAGGAGAAGGGGATGTAGCTCAGTGGTAGAGCGCATGCTTCGCATGTGTGAGGCCCCGGGTTCAATCCCCGGCATCTCCAAGATCTGCTCAAAATCCACTGTTGTCTAGAGACAACCTTTTCACCCAAATAGATCACAGAATCTTGTCCCAACCGTTGTCGTATTTTATTGTTTGAACGACTGATAGATTTGAAGCTGAAGAGCACGTGATGTTGTTGCTGAGGGGTTAATGCGATGGACTAGAAATCCTTTGGGCTCTCCCTGTGCACGTTGGAATCCTAGTGACAACAGTTGCACCGTTCCATTATTAGCAGGCCGGGTAACTCTGTGCAAAACCTGTTTCACGCTAGTGCCCCTGTGCCCTAGTGTCACTGCTCCCGCACAGGTTCGAGT
>JAOPHQ010001170.1:17500-20000 GCA_030340625.1 Merluccius polli
GGGGTGTAGTTCAGTGGTACAGCGCATGCTTCGCATGTGTGACGCCCCGAGTACAATCCCCGGCATCTCCAAGATCTGCTCAAAATCCTCTGTTGTCTAGAGACAACCTTTTCACCCAAATAGATCACAGAATCTTGTCCCAACCGTTGTCGTATTTTATTGTTTGAACGACTGATAGACTTGAAGCTGAAGAGCACGTGATGTTGTTGCTGAGTGGTTAATGTGATGGACTAGAAATCCTTTGGGCTCTCCCTGTGCACGTTGGAATCCTAGTGACAACAGTTGCACCGTTCCATTATTAGCAGGCCGGGTAACTCTGTGCAAAATCTGTTTCACGCTAGTGCCCCTGTGCCCTAGTGTCACTGATCCCGCACAGGTTCGAGTCCTGCCGACGACGGGTGCAGCGTTCCACTGTTAGCAGGCCAGGTAACATTTGTTTCACCCAAGTGCCACCGGCAAATTCATTCTCTGATGGATTGTTAAGCAAAGCTTCAGGTATTGTCTGCAGAAACATACCATTAAATGAAAGGCATTGTCTCACAAGTGGTTCTGGTGGTGGACTAGAAATCCATTGCGTTCTCCTTGCGCCAGTTCAAAATCATACTGTTAGCAGGCGTGCAACATTTGTGTGATCTCAGTGCCAGTCGATAACATTTGCTTTCTGGTACCGTTTAGCAAAAGCTTCAGGTAATGTTTGCAGAGATATACAATCCCAACAGGAGAAGGGGATGTAGCTCAGTGGTAGAGCGCATGCTTTGCATGTATGAGGCCCCGGGTTCAATCCCCGGCATCTCCAAGACCTTCTTTGTTGTCCAGAGATAATCGTTTTACCTCGATAGATCACAAAATCTTGTCGACTGAACGACCGATAGACTTGAAGCTGAACAGAATGCGTTGTCGTGGCCGAGTGGTTAAGGCGATGGACTAGAAATCCATTGGGGTCTCCCCGCGCAGGTTCGAATCCTGCTGTCAACGGTTGCGCAGTTCCACTATTAGCATTGTGCCAAATTTGTGTCACGCTTGTGCCTCCACTTACTGTTAAATTAAGTGAAAGGCATCTGCCTCAGTGATAAATGAACAAGGTTAACTAGTGGTTGAAGTTCACAGAGTGGAACTCCATTGGGGTCTCCCCGCGCAGGTTCGAATCCTGCAGTCAACGGGTGCGCAGTTCCACTATTAGCATTGTGCCAAATTTATTTCACGCTTGTGCCTCCACTTACTGTTAAATTAAGTGAAAGGCATCTGCCTCAGTGATAAATGAACAAGGTTAACTAGTGGTTGAAGTTCACAGAGTGGAACTCCATTGGGGTCTCCCTGTGCATGTTCAAATCCTGCTGACAATGGCTACACCGTTACGCTATTAGCAATGTGCAAAATTTGTTTCGCCACTGTGCCCCCCACTACCCTAGTGCCTTCACTACAGCGTTCACTGCCTTTCACTTGCTGCTAAAATTTGTTGTGTAGAGAGAATAGTTTACAAATACTACTGTTAGCAGGAGTGCAACATTTGTGTAATCTAGTCGATAGCATTTGTTTTCTGGTACAGTTTAGTAAAGCTTCAAGTATTGTTTGCAGAGATACACCATTACAGAAATACACCATATAGCTCAGTGGTAGAGCGCATGCTTTTGCATGTGTGAGGCCCCGGGTTCAATCCCCGGCATCTCCAAGGTCTGCTCAAAATCCTCTGTTGTCGAGAGACAACCTTTTCACCCAAATAGATCACAGAATCTTGTCCCAACCGTTGTCGTATTTTATTGTTTGAACGACTGATAGACTTGAAGCTGAAGAGCACGTGATGTTGTTGCTGAGTGGTTAATGTGATGGACTAGAAATCCTTTGGGCTCTCCCTGTGCACGTTGGAATCCTAGTGACAACAGTTGCACCGTTCCATTATTAGCAGGCCGGGTAACTCTGTGCAAAATCTGTTTCACGCTAGTGCCCCTGTGCCCTAGTGTCACTGATCCCGCACAGGTTCGAGTCTTGCCGACGACGAGTGCACCGTTCCACTGTTAGCAGGCCAGGTAACATTTGTTTCACCCTAGTGCCACCGGCAAATTCATTCTCTGATGGATCGTTAAGCAAAGCTTCAGGTATTGTCTGCAGAAACATACCATTAAATGAAAGGCATTGTCTCACAAGTGGTTAAGGTGGTGGACTAGAAATCCATTGCGTTCTCCTTGCGCCAGTCAAAATACTACTGTTAGCAGGCGTGCAACATTTGTGTGATCTCAGTGCCAGTCGATAACATTTGCTTTCTGGTACCGTTTAGCAAAAGCTTCAGGTAATGTTTGCAGAGATATACAATCCCAACAGGCGAAGGGGATGTAGCTCAGTGGTAGAGCGCATGCTTTGCATGTATGAGGCCCCGGTTTCAATCCCCGGCATCTCCAAGACGTCCTTTGTTGTCCAGAGATAATCTTTTTACCTAGATAGATCACAAAATCTTGTCCCTTCCATTCCTTTCTTGTATGTTATTGTTTGAACGACTGAACGACCG
>JAOPHQ010001170.1:25000-135615 GCA_030340625.1 Merluccius polli
ACAACCTTTTCACCCAAATAGATCACAGAATCTTGTCCCAACCGTTGTCGTATTTTATTGTTTGAACGACTGATAGACTTGAAGCTGAAGAGCACGTGATGTTGTTGCTGAGTGGTTAATGTGATGGACTAGAAATCCTTTGGGCTCTCCCTGTGCACGTTGGAATCCTAGTGACAACAGTTGCACCGTTCCATTATTAGCAGGCCGGGTAACTCTGTGCAAAATCTGTTTCACGCTAGTGCCCCTGTGCCCTAGTGTCACTGATCCCGCACAGGTTCGAGTCCTGCCGACGACGGGTGCAGCGTTCCACTGTTAGCAGGCCAGGTAACATTTGTTTCACCCAAGTGCCACCGGCAAATTCATTCTCTGATGGATTGTTAAGCAAAGCTTCAGGTATTGTCTGCAGAAACATACCATTAAATGAAAGGCATTGTCTCACAAGTGGTTCTGGTGGTGGACTAGAAATCCATTGCGTTCTCCTTGCGCCAGTTCAAAATCATACTGTTAGCAGGCGTGCAACATTTGTGTGATCTCAGTGCCAGTCGATAACATTTGCTTTCTGGTACCGTTTAGCAAAAGCTTCAGGTAATGTTTGCAGAGTTATACAATCCCAACAGGTGAAGGGGATGTAGCTCAGTGGTAGAGCGCATGCTTTGCATGTATGAGGCCCCGGGTTCAATCCCCGGCATCTCCAAGACCTTCTTGGTTGTCCAGAGATAATCGTTTTACCTAGATAGATCACAAAATCTTGTCGACTGAACGACCGATAGACTTGAAGCTGAACAGAATGCGTTGTTGTGGCCGAGTGGTTAAGGTGGTGGACTGGAAATCCATTGGGGTCTCCCCGCGCAGGTTCGAATCCTGCAGTCAACGGGTGCGCAGTTCCACTATTAGCATTGTGCCAAATTTATTTCACGCTTGTGCCTCCACTTACTGTTAAATTAAGTGAAAGGCATCTGCCTCAGTGATAAATGAACAAGGTTAACTAGTGGTTGAAGTTCACAGAGTGGAACTCCATTGGGGTCTCCCTGTGCATGTTCAAATCCTGCTGACAATGGCTGCACCGTTACGTTATTAGCAATGTGCAAAATTTGTTTCGCCACTGTGCCCCCACTACCCTAGTGCCTTCACTACAGCGTTCACTGCCTTTCACTTACTGCTAAAATTTGTTGTCTAGAGAGAATCGTTTACAAATACTACTGTTAGCAGGAGTGCAACATTTGTGTAATCTTACTGCTAGTCGATAGCATTTGTTTTCTGGTACAGTTTAGTAAAGCTTCAAGTATTGTTTGCAGAGATACACCGCAGTATCAGGAGAAGGGGGTGTAGTTCAGTGGTACAGCGCATGCTTCGCATGTGTGACGCCCCGAGTACAATCCCCGGCATCTCCAAGATCTGCTCAAAATCCTCTGTTGTCTAGAGACAACCTTTTCACCCAAATAGATCACAGAATCTTGTCCCAACCGTTGTCGTATTTTATTGTTTGAACGACTGATAGACTTGAAGCTGAAGAGCACGTGATGTTGTTGCTGAGTGGTTAATGTGATGGACTAGAAATCCTTTGGGCTCTCCCTGTGCACGTTGGAATCCTAGTGACAACAGTTGCACCGTTCCATTATTAGCAGGCCGGGTAACTCTGTGCAAAATCTGTTTCACGCTAGTGCCCCTGTGCCCTAGTGTCACTGATCCCGCACAGGTTCGAGTCCTGCCGACGACGGGTGCAGCGTTCCACTGTTAGCAGGCCAGGTAACATTTGTTTCACCCAAGTGCCACCGGCAAATTCATTCTCTGATGGATTGTTAAGCAAAGCTTCAGGTATTGTCTGCAGAAACATACCATTAAATGAAAGGCATTGTCTCACAAGTGGTTCTGGTGGTGGACTAGAAATCCATTGCGTTCTCCTTGCGCCAGTTCAAAATCATACTGTTAGCAGGCGTGCAACATTTGTGTGATCTCAGTGCCAGTCGATAACATTTGCTTTCTGGTACCGTTTAGCAAAAGCTTCAGGTAATGTTTGCAGAGATATACAATCCCAACAGGAGAAGGGGATGTAGCTCAGTGGTAGAGCGCATGCTTTGCATGTATGAGGCCCCGGGTTCAATCCCCGGCATCTCCAAGACCTTCTTTGTTGTCCAGAGATAATCGTTTTACCTCGATAGATCACAAAATCTTGTCGACTGAACGACCGATAGACTTGAAGCTGAACAGAATGCGTTGTCGTGGCCGAGTGGTTAAGGCGATGGACTAGAAATCCATTGGGGTCTCCCCGCGCAGGTTCGAATCCTGCTGTCAACGGTTGCGCAGTTCCACTATTAGCATTGTGCCAAATTTGTGTCACGCTTGTGCCTCCACTTACTGTTAAATTAAGTGAAAGGCATCTGCCTCAGTGATAAATGAACAAGGTTAACTAGTGGTTGAAGTTCACAGAGTGGAACTCCATTGGGGTCTCCCTGTGCATGTTCAAATCCTGCTGACAATGGCTGCACCGTTACGCTATTAGCAATGTGCAAAATTTGTTTCGCCACTGTGCCCCCCACTACCCTAGTGCCTTCACTACAGCGTTCACTGCCTTTCACTTGCTGCTAAAATTTGTTGTGTAGAGAGAATAGTTTACAAATACTACTGTTAGCAGGAGTGCAACATTTGTGTAATCTTACTGCTAGTCGATAGCATTTGTTTTCTGGTACAGTTTAGTAAAGCTTCAAGTAATGTTTGCAGAGATACACCATGTAGCAGGAGAAGGGGCATGTAGCTCAGTGGTAGAGCGCATGCTTTCGCATGTGTGAGGCCCCGGGTTCAATCCCCGGCATCTCCAAGGTCTGCTCAAAATCCTCTGTTGTCGAGAGACAACCTTTTCACCCAAATAGATCACAGAATCTTGTCCCAACCGTTGTCGTATTTTATTGTTTGAACGACTGATAGACTTGAAGCTGAAGAGCACGTGATGTTGTTGCTGAGTGGTTAATGTGATGGACTAGAAATCCTTTGGGCTCTCCCTGTGCACGTTGGAATCCTAGTGACAACAGTTGCACCGTTCCATTATTAGCAGGCCGGGTAACTCTGTGCAAAATCTGTTTCACGCTAGTGCCCCTGTGCCCTAGTGTCACTGATCCCGCACAGGTTCGAGTCTTGCCGACGACGAGTGCACCGTTCCACTGTTAGCAGGCCAGGTAACATTTGTTTCACCCTAGTGCCACCGGCAAATTCATTCTCTGATGGATCGTTAAGCAAAGCTTCAGGTATTGTCTGCAGAAACATACCATTAAATGAAAGGCATTGTCTCACAAGTGGTTAAGGTGGTGGACTAGAAATCCATTGCGTTCTCCTTGCGCCAGTCAAAATACTACTGTTAGCAGGCGTGCAACATTTGTGTGATCTCAGTGCCAGTCGATAACATTTGCTTTCTGGTACCGTTTAGCAAAAGCTTCAGGTAATGTTTGCAGAGATATACAATCCCAACAGGCGAAGGGGATATAGCTCAGTGGTAGAGCGCATGCTTTGCATGTATGAGGCCCCGGTTTCAATCCCCGGCATCTCCAAGACGTCCTTTGTTGTCCAGAGATAATCTTTTTACCTAGATAGATCACAAAATCTTGTCCCTTCCATTCCTTTCTTGTATGTTATTGTTTGAACGACTGAACGACCGATAGACTTGAAGCTGAACAGCATGTGTTGTCGTGGCCGAGTGGTTAAGGCGATGGACTAGAAATCCGTTGGGGTCTCCCCGCGCAGGTTCGAATCCTGCCGACAACGGTTGCGCAGTTCCTCTGTTAGCCAAATTTGGTTCACGCTTGTACCACCCTAGTGCCTCCACTTACTGTTAAATTAAGTGAAAGGCATCTGCCTCAGTGATAAATGAACAAGGTCAACTTGTGGTTGAAGTTCACAGACTAGATGTCCATTGGGGTCTCCCTGTGCATGTTCAAATCCTGCTGACAATGGCTGCACCGTTACGCTATTAGCAATGTGCAAAATTTGTTTCGCCACTGTGCCCCCACTACCCTAGTGCCTTCACTACAGCGTTCACTGCCTTTCACTTACTGCTAAAATTTGTTGTCTAGAGAGAATCGTTTACAAATACTACTGTTAGCAGGAGTGCAACATTTGTGTAATCTTACTGCTAGTCGATAGCATTTGTTTTCTGGTACAGTTTAGTAAAGCTTCAAGTATTGTTTGCAGAGATACACCGCATGTATCAGGAGAAGGGGGATGTAGCTCAGTGGTAGAGCGCATGCTTCGCATGTGTGAGGCCCCGGGTTCAATCCCCGGCATCTCCAAGATCTGCTCAAAATCCTCTGTTGTCTAGAGACAACCTTTTCACCCAAATAGATCACAGAATCTTGTCCCAACCGTTGTCGTATTTTATTGTTTGAACGACTGATAGACTTGAAGCTGAAGAGCACGTGATGTTGTTGCTGAGTGGTTAATGCGATGGACTAGAAATCCTTTGGGCTCTCCCTGTGCACGTTGGAATCCTAGTGACAACAGTTGCACCGTTCCATTATTAGCAGGCCGGGTAACTCTGTGCAAAATCTGTTTCACGCTAGTGCCCCTGTGCCCTAGTGTCACTGCTCCCGCACAGGTTCGAGTCCTGCCGACGACGAGTGCACCGTTCCACTGTTAGCAGGCCAGGTAACATTTGTTTCACCCTAGTGCCACCGGCAAATTCATTCTCTGATGGATTGTTAAGCAAAGCTTCAGGTATTGTCTGCAGAAACATACCATTAAATGAAAGGCATTGTCTCACAAGTGGTGGTTCAATCCCCGGCATCTCCAAAACCTTCTTTGTTGTCCAGAGATAATCGTTTTACCTAGATAGATCACAAAATCTTGTCGACTGAACGACCGATAGACTTGAAGCTGAACAGAATGCGTTGTCGTGGCCGAGTGGTTAAGGCGATGGACTAGAAATCCACTGGGGTCTCCCCGCGCAGGTTCGAATCCTGCCGTCAACGGTTGCGCAGTTCCACTATTAGCATTGTGCCAAATTTGTTTCATGCTTGTGCCTCCACTTACTGTTAAATTAAGTGAAAGGCATCTGCCTCAGTGATAAATGAACAAGGTTCATTTAGGCGTCAATAGGAGACTTCCGGTCGCATGGAGTAAGCACGCCGAACAAGCGCTGCATCGTTCCCGTGTTTTATTAGTTATGTATCCAGAATAAATGATTTTTTGAGTCAGTTTAAAGGATAGTAACACAATATAAGTCTGAAATATTGTTGAACTTGAAGATTGAAGAAAGAAGATTGTACTTTATATGTCGGCAGACCATACTAGATCGGCAACCAAACGAGTGGCCAAACTAACAATGGAGAATCAAGACATGGCGAATATGGTTCGTTCGATTCTACGGGAGGAGATTACAGCGGCTTTTGAGACGAACTTGAAGCCGATCAATACAGCACTAAAAAACCTCCAGGATAAAGTGGCAACTTGTCTTGGAAAAGTGGGTGAGCTAGAATCCGCCGCCGCCGACACAGAGACCCAGCTGGCTGCAAGGAAGTTGGACTGTGAAACATTTCAAGTAGAAATTAAGAAGCTGAAAAAGAAATGTGACGATCTTGAAAATCACAGTAGAAAGTTTAATTTGAGAATACTTGGACTACCAAACGGAATTGAGGCGGGTAAGCCAACTCAATTTGTGACTAATTTGCTTTATGAACTTTTTGGGGAAGGAGAGCTTGGTCCCCGGCCGCTGGTCAATGCCGCACACCTGCATCGGCGCCATCGAGAAGAACAATAGAGGACAAGAAAAGAGCAGGTGTATGATTGTCAGAGTCTACAGTTCCGAGGTGAGACAGAAAATCACCCGCCTGGCATCACAGAGAGGGAAGCATGGGATTTACTACCAAGAGAAGAGACTAAGCTTCTACCCCGACCTGACGGCAGAACAACGAGAGCAACGGGCCGCGTTTGATGATGTGAGAACTGCCCTTCGTAATACTAAGCTACGCTATGGAGTGGTACACCCGGGCAAGCTGATCATAACCATGGATAAGATCACGCATACTTTCCTAAAGGCATCGGAGGCAATGAACTTCTTCAAAACTACAATCGAGCCGACACTGCGGGATGAAGATGTTGATAAAGGAGAAGAACCGACATCGCGAGCTAAGAATGCTGATAAAGGAGAAGAACTGGGCTAAGTAGAGTTTTTGTTCAAATCGATTAGGCTAGTCTAAATTCTTTGGTTCAACATGGATATGGATTAAAAGGGAATGTTGGTATGAGGGGATTTATTTATCTCTTTTTGTTTGTTTGTTTTCGTTATTAGGCTATTTGTATGCCTATTTCTTTTTTCTTTTTTCATATTTTTTAGTTTCAACCCCTCTTGACTGTTTGAAATATATGCTTCAAATAAATAATGTGATAGCAGAATGATAAAGTAAATAATAAGAAAATAAATTTTCCTCAGGGACGATAACCTATGTCAATATCCTTGCCTAAGGAAATAGGCTGGAGTAACTGAACTTAAATAAAGGAATACCAACGCATGTCTGACAATTGATAGGTGATCTGTTCGATTTGTTTAATCAGGCTTAATGTTAGTTTACATTTCATATAAAGTCTATCCCTATATATATATATATATATATTTATCTTTTTTTAAAGCTTTTATTTTTTATTGTGGCCTCTACAGGCTGCTTTATTTCAAACACGGGCTTTACGGCGCTGTTGAGAGCTGCTTTTCTTTTCTTTTTTCCATGCTACAACTTTGCAAATTGAAGCAAGGTATGGGGAGTCAGAGAGAGGAATTTAATTTTTTTGTAGGCCTAGGCTTATATGCTTTTTGTTCCTATATAGTAAAGGATTATTCCTCTCTCGGGTTAAGGGGAGGGTGTGGGGTGGATAAAGGTTTGCGACTGGGGATCTCTCTTTTTCTTTTTTTCTTATGTTTCTTGTCATGGCACGTTTTCTATTTTATTTTCTTAATTGGAATCAGCGTTGAAAGTATTCAGTTAACGATTACTTCTTTAGATAGACAATGGTTAATCTAACGATACTGTCATGGAACGTGCAAGGAATAAATAACCGTTTGAAGAGAGCAAGTTGTTTTGATGTAATTAGTAGAAAAGCAGCACAGATTGCAATGCTCTGCGAAACTCACATCACGGTACAAAATATTGATATGGTTGGTAACGAAAAATATAAAGTCATTTCCTCATCATCTGCCACCAATAAGACAAAAGGTGTTATTATTTTAGCACACAACAATCTGAAATATTCAATACTGGAGAAAGGAAACGATCAAGACGGTAGAATTGCCTATGTGAAGGGGATGTTCAGTGGCACAAAGCTAGCATTGGTAGCAGGTTACGCACCAAATACGTATGACCCAATTTTTTTTTCTCACCTTTCTGAAGTTCTTGCAGGAATGGTAGAATATGAAGTGATTCTTGGGGGTGATATGAATGCAGTGTTTAACCCAATATTAGATCGATCAGATAATACTACTCTCACTCAAGCAACCCTAGCGTTACAAAATATGGCAACAAGAAATGCATTGATAGACATTTGGAGAATCAGGAACCCTGATTTAAAACAATTTACTTTCTTTTCAGCAAGGCACAAAACGTATTCTAGAATTGATTATATTTTGGTCTCTGCAAAGATGAATCATTTAGTTCAGAAAACTGACATTATCCATATGTCTGTCTCTGACCATCATGCAATGTTTTGTAAGTTGTCTTTCCCTAGTAGTCCTAAGGCAACTAGGTGGAGGTTCAATTTGAGTTTGTTATCTAATCAACAATTCTGTGATCAATTTAAAGAAAAGTTTGAAGAATTTATAGATATTAATCAAAACTCTGTCAATGATGTAAGGTATTTATGGGACGCTATCAAAGGTTTCATTAGAAATCATTCAATAGCATTTTCTTCTGGTGCTAATAAGATTCAACTGAAAAAAGTGTCTGATTTAGAGGCTGCCCAGTCTTTATTAACAGCAGAACAACAAAGACATTTTGATCCAGAAAAGGAGAAAGAATTATTGAAGGTTAAAATGGAGTTAAATACAATTCTCACACAGAGAGCAGAATTTTTAGTTCATAGAGTTAGACAAATAGATTATCTGGATGGGAGCAGACCTAGCTTTTTGCTAGCCAATAAACTAAGAAATAATGATAAGCTGGCTGATATATCATCGATTAAGTCAGAAGGGGGCATTTTATTACATAATCCAGAATCAATAAATCAAGAATTTAAACATTTTTATGAGAAACTATATACATCAGAGAAGCAAACTACTCGTAGTGAAATAGATTGTTTTTTTGATGGCTTGAATCTCCCTACAATTTCAGCGGAACACTTTAACTCATTAGAATCTTCTCTAACTATTGAAGAACTTCACAACGCCTTAAAAGACATGAACCGTGGGAAATCACCTAGTTGGGATGGAATCCCACCAGAGTTCTATCTCAAATTTTGGTCAGAATTAGGAATTCATCTGTTTACAATGATACAAACCGCAATACTAAAGGGTGAGTTCCACAGAGATGTGAATACAGCTGTAATATCTTTGCTTCACAAAACAGGAAAGGACCCAACCTTATGTACAAATTGGCGTCCTATATCTCTGATCAATTCAGATATTAAACTGTATGCTAAAGTTTTAGCCCTTTGTCTTGAAAAAACCTTGCCTATATTAATACATCCTGATCAGACAGGTTTTGTTAAGCATAGACTAGCATCAGACAATATTAGAAGACTTCTACACATTGTTCACACAGCTTCATCTATTAAGTCACCATGTGCAATTTTAACAATAGATGCAGAAAAGGCGTTTGACCGCCTAGAACGGTTATATTTATGGCGTACATTAGAGAAAATGGGCTTTGGAGAGAAATTTATTTTTATGTTGAAAACTCTTTATTGTAATCCTACAGCAATGGTCTTGACGGGCAACCAACTTTCATCACCATTTAGAATTGCTCGTGGGACTCGTCAAGGGTGTCCTGCCTCTGCGTTATTGTTTGCCTTATCAATTGAGCCTTTAGCACAAAAGATAAGAAACTGTCAAGAAATAAAACAAATAGTTCTGAATGGTACAACTCATGTAACATCTTTATATGCTGATGATCTCCTGCTTTTTCTTGATCATGCTCCATCATCACTTCCAAATGTTATGAACCTTATTAGTTCTTTTGGTTTAATCTCAGGATATAAAACAAACTTTAATAAATCAGCAATACTACCTTTAAACACAGCTATGACTGACATTAATTATCAATCGGAAATACCATTAGTATCCACTTTTAAGTATTTAGGGCTTGATATATATTCTTCTCTGAATGATATTGTTAATAAAAATTATAAGAAGCTGCTTAACATGATAAAGGAAGATATAAGTAGGTGGAACAACTTAATGCTATCTATGGCTAGCCGAATTTCTATGGTTAAGATGAACATACTTCCGAAAGTTAATTTTTACGTTAGCATGCTTCATCTACCTCCAAAATCAAATGTTTGGGACACGATTCAAAGTAAAGTATCACATTTTATATGGAATGGGCAAAAGCCAAGATTAAAAAATAAAATACTTCAACAGGACAAATATTTAGGTGGATTAGGAGTTCCAAATTTTGAACTATATTATTTATCGTTTATGATACGTGCCTTTACAAGGTGGTTTGAACCAGACTCAGGTATTCCCTGGGTTGAGCTGGAAAAACGGATCATACAGCCATACACCTTTAAAGATATTCTTTTTTCTGGTTTATCTAATAATTTTTGTCGTAAGCATTTTGGACCTTTGGTTTCTCATTCTGTATA
Organism: Merluccius polli; assembly: GCA_030340625.1. Taxonomy (NCBI): domain Eukaryota; kingdom Metazoa; phylum Chordata; class Actinopteri; order Gadiformes; family Merlucciidae; genus Merluccius; species Merluccius polli. The sequence goes on from JAOPHQ010001170.1 coordinate 34,772, forward strand.
CACGTGGCATCAGGTAGTACAAATGGGCCAATGGGACACCAAGTGGCACCTTGAAACACCAATATTTAGGAACAATGCATTATTAATTGGAGGCAAGCCTATTATATTTCCACAATGGCAGAGTCGAGGAGTTCATAGTTTGATAGACATTATGAGTGAGACTGGTTTAATGTCATTTGATGAACTAAAAAGTCGTTTTAAGTTACCTGTAACATCCTTTTATTTTTATTTACAATTAAGATCATCAATATATACATCTGGGGTTCCAGGCAAACAAATCCCCCAAACCCATTTTCTTAGTAAGTTCCAGGGCTCCGAACCGGTTCAAGGAACGAAAACGAAAACCGAAAACGAACGGTATTTTACGAGGAACGGAAACGGAAACGAAAACCAAATGGTCTTCAACTGTTCCGGAACAGAAACGTTATTCTGAAATCCCCAAAACCGGTTAATAACCGGTTTTTTTCGTTCTCTATATACCGTAAAACTTCCAATAAAAGCAAGGTCCCTAATAGACGCAGGGGTGTGGCGACACGTTTTGACAAATAAACGCAGGTCTCCAATTGAGGCCGGATCTGGATTTTATCTAAATTATTTCTTGAACGACTTAAGCCGTTTAGATCACCTACACAAAGATACGGTAACCGTTTAAACGTCTGTCCATATGGACATAACGCACATCGTTAGATCAGTTAGACTCTCCACAGATAAATCATTCAGTTCATTTAACACAAACTATGAACACCAACGCATAATTCATCAGACTTACCGGTAAACAAGAGAGACGGGGAAAAGGTCTGACTTCCAACTTTTGAAGCGATCATAAAGTCCGTACGGTGTGTGTCCGTTCCTGCATTGTTTATATTCCTTAAGTCCGTAAGGGTCCACCGGTCAAAAGAATCAATGGGTTTCATTAAATTAATCCGAGTTGTGAATAATATCATGTGAAGTCCGTTGCTCACTGTCTGTTTACTGTCTGTATGCTGGCTGTCGTAAATCTTCCGCTGCCGTAAAACGACGTTCACGTTCGAGCGTCACCGCGGACCTACGGCCGGCGGGGGTGCCCGCAATCATAGATATACATGTATACTATGTATATATGTCTATGCCCGCAATAGTAACACAAACACACCGCGGGCCGACGGGGGGGGGGGGGGGCGCGCAATAGTAACACACCGCGGGGGGGGGGGGGGGGGGGGGGGGGGGCGCCGCGCCGCGCCGCGTGCAATAGTAACGGCCGACGGGGGGTGCGCAATGGTAACACACCGCGGAGGCCCAATAACACTGCCGGAACGTTAAGAACGAACGTTATTTTACGTTCCGAACCGGTTCAGGAACGATATGTTGGTGGCGGAACGCAAGAACGAAAACGTTAAATATACCGGTTCCGTTCGGAACGGAACGATTGAAAAATAATTTCGTTTTCAAGCCCTGGTAAGTTCATACAATTGCCTCGAAAGGATGGTCTTGTCTCTTGTTTGTATAAGAAACTTCAACAAGGTCAGAATGTGCCAATGGGTATAGTTACAGTATGGAACTTTGACCTAAAACACCTTGTGCAGGGTATTAATTGGAAAAGAGTCTGGAATAACATCCCTCTCACTTCTAGTAATTATAACCAATTAATTAATTATAAATTCATACATAGATATTACTTATCACCACGTAAATGTTGTCAACTTAGAATAATTACAACCCCAATTTGCGCCTTGTGTAATGCTAACGTAGTTGGTACCTATATTCACATGATATGGGAGTGCCCAGCTGTTGAAATCTTTTGGAAGGAAGTTATTTCAATAATTTCTAATATAGTGAAAGTTAATATACCATTTCTTCCACATATAGTACTGTTAAATGATGACTGCGCTCTGAAATTAACCAGGCATCAAAAATTATTATTGTTTAATGGATTAACTGTTGCAAAAAAGATGTTGGTTATCAGATGGAAACCTCCACATACTTTGAATATTCAACAGTGGCATTGTTCTTTTTTGGATGTACTTTCACTAGAACTATCAATTGCTCGAGCACGGAATATGTCAAGTGAATTGATTAATCCACTGTCTGAAGCGATTGTGCAAATACGCAATTTAATTTAATCATGTTTGTCTATTTTTCTTTTTTTTTTTTAGTCATGTATTTATACTTCCTTTTTTATTTATTTTAATTTTTCTTGTATCTTTTTATTTCAAATTCTAGAGTCCAGTGTCTAGCTTAACCTAATATTTATGTTATACTTATTATACCTTTCCTACATTTGCATCAATGAGGGAGAGGGTGAGGGGAGGGGAGGAAAGACCAGTCGCAAACAGGGAGGTCAGAGGGTGGGAGTTGGGATTGTATGTGTGTGTGTGTATATGTGTGTGTGTATACCCATGTATTAATTATTAATGTTTGACATATTGTCTTGCTATATGTCTGTATTGGGGTGTATGCTTTTTTTTAAAAGACAGAAAAACCTAATAAATATTTGGTCACAAAAGAAAAAAAAAAACAAGGTTAACTAGTGGTTGAAGTTCACAGAGTAGAAATCCATTGGGGTCTCCCTGTGCATGTTCAAATCCTGCTGACAATGGCTGCACCGTTACGCTATTAGCAATGTGCAAAATTTGTTTCGCCACTGTGCCCCCACTACCCTAGTGCCTTCACTACAGCGTTCACTGCCTTTCACTTACTGCTAAAATTTGTTGTCTAGAGAGAATCGTTTACAAATACTACTGTTAGCAGGAGTGCAACATTTGTGTAATCTTACTGCTAGTCGATAGCATTTGTTTTCTGGTACAGTTTAGTAAAGCTTCAAGTATTGTTTGCAGAGATACACCGCAGTATCAGGAGAAGGGGGTGTAGTTCAGTGGTACAGCGCATGCTTCGCATGTGTGAGGCCCCGAGTACAATCCCCGGCAACTCCAAGATCTACTCAAAATCCTCTGTTGTCTAGAGACAACCTTTTCACCCAAATAGATCACAGAATCTTGTCCCAACCGTTGTCGTATTTTATTGTTTGAACGACTGATAGACTTGAAGCTGAAGAGCACGTGATGTTGTTGCTGAGTGGTTAATGCGATGGACTAGAAATCCTTTGGTGTCTCCCTGTGCACGTTGGAATCCTAGTGACAACAGTTGCACCGTTCTGTTATTAGCAGGCCGGGAAACTCTGTACAAAACCTGTTTCACGCTAGTGCCCCTGTGCCCTAGTGTCACTGCTCCCGCACAGGTTCGAGTCCTGCCGACGACGAGTGCACCGTTCCACTGTTAGCAGGCCAGGTAACATTTGTTTCACCCTAGTGCCACCGGCAAATTCATTCTCTGATGGATTGTTAAGCAAAGTTTCAGGTATTGTCTGCAGAAACATACCATTAAATGAAAGGCATTGTCTCACAAGTGGTTAAGGTGGTGGACTAGAAATCCATTGCGTTCTCCTTGCGCCAGTTCAAAATACTACTGTTAGCAGGCGTGCAACATTTGTGTGATCTCAGTGCCAGTCGATAACATTTGCTTTCTGGTACCGTTTAGCAAAAGCTTCAGGTAATGTTTGCAGAGATATACAATCCCAACAGGCGAAGGGGATGTAGCTCAATGGTAGAGCGCATGCTTTGCATGTATGAGGCCCCGGGTTCAATCCCCGGCATCTCCTAAACCTTCTTTGTTGTCCAGAGATAATCGTTTTACCTAGATAGATCACAAAATCTTGTCGACTGAACGACCGATAGACTTGAAGCTGAACAGAATGCGTTGTCGTGGCCGAGTGGTTAAGGCGATGGACTAGAAATCCACTGGGGTCTCCCCGCGCAGGTTCGAATCCTGCAGTCAACGGTTGCGCAGTTCCACTATTAGCATTGTGCCAAATTTGTTTCACGCTTGTGCCTCCACTTACTGTTAAATTAAGTGAAAGGCATCTGCCTCAGTGATAAATGAACAAGGTTAACTAGTGGTTGAAGTTCACAGAGTAGAACTCCATTGGGGTCTCCCTGTGCATGTTCAAATCCTGCTGACAATGGCTGCACCGTTACGCTATTAGCAATGTGCAAAATTTGTTTCGCCACTCTGCCCCCACTACCCTAGTGCCTTCACTACAGCGTTCACTGCCTTTCACTTACTGCTAAAATTTGTTGTCTAGAGAGAATCGTTTACAAATACTACTGTTAGCAGGAGTGCAACATTTGTGTAATCCTACTGCTTGTCGATAGCATTTGTTTTCTGGTACAGTTTAGTAAAGCTTCAAGTATTGTTTGCAGAGATACACCATTGTTGCAGGCGAAGGGGATGTAGCTCAGTGGTAGAGCGCATGCTTCGCATGTGTGAGGCCCCGGGTTCAATCCCCGGCATCTCCAAGATCTGCTCAAAATCCACTGTTGTCTAGAGACAACCTTTTCACCCAAATAGATCACAGAATCTTGTCCCAACCGTTGTCGTATTTTATTGTTTGAACGACTGATAGATTTGAAGCTGAAGAGCACGTGATGTTGTTGCTGAGTGGTTAATGCGATGGACTAGAAATCCTTTGGGCTCTCCCTGTGCACGTTGGAATCCTAGTGACAACAGTTGCACCGTTCCATTATTTGCAGGCCGGGTAACTCTGTGCAAAATCTGTTTCACGCTAGTGCCCCTGTGCCCTAGTGTCACTGCTCCCGCACAGGTTCGAGTCCTGCCGACGACGGGTGCAGCGTTCCACTGTTAGCAGGCCAGGTAACATTTGTTTCACCCTAGTGCCACCGGCAAATTCATTCTCTGTTGGATTGTTAAGCAGAGCTTCAGGTATTGTCTGCAGAGACATACCATTAAATGAAAGGCATTGTCTCACAAGTGGTTAAGGTGGTGGACTAGAAATCCATTGCGTTCTCCTTGCGCCAGTTCAAAATACTACTGTTAGCAGGCTTGCAACATTTGTGTGATCTTAGTGCCAGTCGATAACATTTGCTTTCTGGTACCGTTTAGCAAAAGCTTCAGGTATTGTTTGCAGAAATATACAATCCCAACAGGCGAAGGGGATGTAGCTCAGTGGTAGAGCCCATGCTTTGCATGTATGAGGCCCCGGTTTCAATCCCCGGCATCTCCAAGACGTCCTTTGTTGTCCAGAGATAATCTTTTTACCTAGATAGATCACAAAATCTTGTCCCTTCCATTCCATTCTTGTATGTTATTGTTTGAACGACTGAACGACCGATAGACTTGAAGCTGAACAGCATGTGATGTCGTGGCCGAGTGGTTAAGGCGATGGACTAGAAATCCATTGGGGTCTCCCCGCGCAGGTTCGAATCCTGCAGACAACGTTTGCGCAGTTCCACTGTTAGCATTGAGCCAAATTTGGTTCACGCTTGTACCACCCTAGTGCCTCCACTTTCTGTTACATTAAGTGAAAGGCATCTGCCTCAGTGATAAATGAACAAGGTCAACTTGTGGTTGAAGTTCACAGGCTTGATGTACATTGGGGTCTCCCTGTGCATGTTCAAATCCTGCTGACAATGGCTTCACCGTTACGCTATTAGCAATGTGCAAAATTTGTTTCGCCACTGTGCCCCCACTACCCTAGTGCCTTCACTACAGCGTTCACTGCCTTTCACTTACTGCTAAAATTTGTTGTCTAGAGAGAATCGTTTACAAATACTACTGTTAGCAGGAGTGCAACATTTGTGTAATCTTACTGCTAGTCGATAGCATTTGTTTTCTGGTACAGTTTAGTAAAGCTTCAAGTATTGTTTGCAGAGATACACCACAGTATCAGGAGAAGGGGGTGTAGTTCAGTGGTACAGCGCATGCTTCGCATGTGTGAGGCCCCGAGTACAATCCCCGGCATCTCCAAGATCTACTCAAAATCCTCTGTTGTCTAGAGACGACCTTTTCACCCAAATAGATCACAAAATCTTGTCCCAACCATTGTCGTATTTTATTGTTTGAACGACTGATAGACTTGAAGCTGAAGAGCACGTGATGTTGTTGCTGAGTGGTTAATGCGATGGACTAGAAATCCTTTGGTGTCTCCCTGTGCACGTTGGAATCCTAGTGACAACAGTTGCACCGTTCCATTATTAGCAGGCCGGGAAACTCTGTACAAAACCTGTTTCACGCTAGTGCCCCTGTGCCCTAGTGTCACTGCTCCCGCACAGGTTCGAGTCCTGCCGACGACGAGTGCACCGTTCCACTGTTAGCAGGCCAGGTAACATTTGTTTCACCCTAGTGCCACCGGCAAATTCATTCTCTGATGGATTGTTAAGCAAAGCTTCAGGTATTGTCTGCAGAAACATACCATTAAATGAAAGGCATTGTCTCACAAGTGGTTAAGGTGGTGGACTAGAAATCCATTGCGTTCTCCTTGCGCCAGTTCAAAATACTACTGTTAGCAGGCGTGCAACATTTGTGTGATCTCAGTGCCAGTCGATAACATTTGTTTTCTGGTACCGTTTAGCAAAAGCTTCAGGTAATGTTTGCAGAGATATACAATCCCAACAGGCGAAGGGGATGTAGCTCAGTGGTAGAGCGCATGCTTTGCATGTATGAGGCCCCGGGTTCAATCCCCGGCATCTCCAAGACCTACTTTGTTGTCCAGAGATAATCGTTTTACCTAGATAGATCACAAAATCTTGTCGACTGAACGACCGATAGACTTGAAGCTGACCGGAATGCGTTGTCGTGGCCGAGTGGTTAAGGCGATGGACTAGAAATCCATTGGGGTCTCCCTGCGCAGGTTTGAATCCTGCCGTCAACGGGTGCGCAGTTCCACTATTAGCATTGTGCCAAATTTGTTTCACGCTTGTGCCTCCACTTACTGTTAAATTAAGTGAAAGGCATCTGCCTCAGTGATAAATGAACAAGGTTAACTAGTGGTTGAAGTTCACAGAGTAGAACTCCATTGGGGTCTCCCTGTGCATGTTCAAATCCTGCTGACAATGGCTGCACCGTTACGCTATTAGCAATGTGCAAAATTTGTTTCGCCACTCTGCCCCCACTACCCTAGTGCCTTCACTACAGCGTTCACTGCCTTTCACTTACTGCTAAAATTTGTTGTCTAGAGAGAATCGTTTACAAATACTACTGTTAGCAGGAGTGCAACATTTGTGTAATCTTACTGCTAGTCGATAGCATTTGTTTTCTGGTACAGTTTAGTAAAGCTTCAAGTATTGTTTGCAGAGATACACCACAGTATCAGGAGAAGGGGGTGTAGTTCAGTGGTACAGCGCATGCTTCGCATGTGTGAGGCCCCGAGTACAATCCCCGGCATCTCCAAGATCTGCTCAAAATCCTCTGTTGTCTAGAGACAACCTTTTCACCCAAATAGATCACAGAATCTTGTCCCAACCGTTGTCGTATTTTATTGTTTGAACGACTGATAGACTTGAAGCTGAAGAGCACGTGATGTTGTTGCTGAGTGGTTAATGCGATGGACTAGAAATCCTTTGGTGTCTCCCTGTGCACGTTGGAATCCTAGTGACAACAGTTGCACCGTTCCATTATTAGCAGGCCGGGAAACTCTGTACAAAACCTGTTTCACGCTAGTGCCCCTGTGCCCTAGTGTCACTGCTCCCGCACAGGTTCGAGTCCTGCCGACGACGAGTGCACCGTTCCACTGTTAGCAGGCCAGGTAACATTTGTTTCACCCTAGTGCCACCGGCAAATTCATTCTCTGATGGATTGTTAAGCAAAGCTTCAGGTATTGTCTGCAGAAACATACCATTAAATGAAAGGCATTGTCTCACAAGTGGTTAAGGTGGTGGACTAGAAATCCATTGCGTTCTCCTTGCGCCAGTTCAAAATACTACTGTTAGCAGGCGTGCAACATTTGTGTGATCTCAGTGCCAGTCGATAACATTTGCTTTCTGGTACCGTTTAGCAAAAGCTTCAGGTAATGTTTGCAGAGATATACAATCCCAACAGGTGAAGGGGATGTAGCTCAGTGGTAGAGCGCATGCTTTGCATGTATGAGGCCCCGGGTTCAATCCCCGGCATCTCCAAGACCTACTTTGTTGTCCAGAGATAATCGTTTTACCTAGATAGATCACAAAATCTTGTCGACTGAACGACCGATAGACTTGAAGCTGACCGGAATGCGTTGTCGTGGCCGAGTGGTTAAGGCGATGGACTAGAAATCCATTGGGGTCTCCCTGCGCAGGTTTGAATCCTGCCGTCAACGGGTGCGCAGTTCCACTATTAGCATTGTGCCAAATTTGTTTCACGCTTGTGCCTCCACTTACTGTTAAATTAAGTGAAAGGCATCTGCCTCAGTGATAAATGAACAAGGTTAACTAGTGGTTGAAGTTCACAGAGTAGAACTCCATTGGGGTCTCCCTGTGCATGTTCAAATCCTGCTGACAATGGCTGCACCGTTACGCTATTAGCAATGTGCAAAATTTGTTTCGCCACTCTGCCCCCACTACCCTAGTGCCTTCACTACAGCGTTCACTGCCTTTCACTTACTGCTAAAATTTGTTGTCTAGAGAGAATCGTTTACAAATACTACTGTTAGCAGGAGTGCAACATTTGTGTAATCTTACTGCTAGTCGATAGCATTTGTTTTCTGGTACAGTTTAGTAAAGCTTCAAGTATTGTTTGCAGAGATACACCCTTGTTGCAGGAGAAGGGGATGTAGCTCAGTGGTAGAGCGCATGCTTCGCATGTGTGAGGCCCCGGGTTCAATCCCCGGCATCTCCAAGATCTGCTCAAAATCCTCTGTTGTCTAGAGACAACCTTTTCACCCAAATAGATCACAGAATCTTGTCCCAACCGTTGTCGTATTTTATTGTTTGAACGACTGATAGATTTGAAGCTGAAGAGCACGTGATGTTGTTGCTGAGTGGTTAATGCGATGGACTAGAAATCCTTTGGGCTCTCCCTGTGCACGTTGGAATCCTAGTGACAACAGTTGCACCGTTCCATTATTTGCAGGCCGGGTAACTCTGTGCAAAATCTGTTTCACGCTAGTGCCCCTGTGCCCTAGTGTCACTGCTCCCGCACAGGTTCGAGTCCTGCCGACGACGGGTGCAGCGTTCCACTGTTAGCAGGCCAGGTAACATTTGTTTCACCCTAGTGCCACCGGCAAATTCATTCTCTGTTGGATTGTTAAGCAGAGCTTCAGGTATTGTCTGCAGAGACATACCATTAAATGAAAGGCATTGTCTCACAAGTGGTTAAGGTGGTGGACTAGAAATCCATTGCGTTCTCCTTGCGCCAGTTCAAAATACTACTGTTAGCAGGCTTGCAACATTTGTGTGATCTTAGTGCCAGTCGATAACATTTGCTTTCTGGTACCGTTTAGCAAAAGCTTCAGGTATTGTTTGCAGAAATATACAATCCCAATAGGCGAAGGGGATGTAGCTCAGTGGTAGAGCCCATGCTTTGCATGTATGAGGCCCCGGTTTCAATACCCGGCATCTCCAAGACGTCCTTTGTTGTCCAGAGATAATCTTTTTACCTAGATAGATCACAAAATCTTGTCCCTTCCATTCCTTTCTTGTATGTTATTGTTTGAACGACTGAACGACCGATAGACTTGAAGCTGAACAGCATGTGTTGTCGTGGCCGAGTGGTTAAGGCGATGGACTAGAAATCCATTGGGGTCTCACTGCGCAGGTTCGAATCCTGCCGACAACGTTTGCGCAGTTCCTCTGTTAGCATTGAGCCAAATTTGGTTCACGCTTGTACCACCCTAGTGCCTCCACTTTCTGTTAAATTAAGTGAAAGGCATCTGCCTCAGTGATAAATGAACAAGGTCAACTTGTGGTTGAAGTTCACAGGCTTGACGTCCATTGGGGTCTCCCTGTGCATGTTCAAATCCTGCTGACAATGGCTTCACCGTTACGCTATTAGCAATGTGCAAAATTTGTTTCGCCACTGTGCCCCCACTACCCTAGTGCCTTCACTACAGCGTTCACTGCCTTTCACTTACTGCTAAAATTTGTTGTCTAGAGAGAATCGTTTACAAATACTACTGTTAGCAGGAGTGCAACATTTGTGTAATCTTACTGCTAGTCGATAGCATTTGTTTTCTGGTACAGTTTAGTAAAGCTTCAAGTATTGTTTGCAGAGATACACCACAGTATCAGGAGAAGGGGGTGTAGTTCAGTGGTACAGCGCATGCTTCGCATGTGTGAGGCCCCGAGTACAATCCCCGGCATCTCCAAGATCTGCTCAAAATCCTCTGTTGTCTAGAGACGACCTTTTCACCCAAATAGATCACAAAATCTTGTCCCAACCATTGTCGTATTTTATTGTTTGAACGACTGATAGACTTGAAGCTGAAGAGCACGTGATGTTGTTGCTGAGTGGTTAATGCGATGGACTAGAAATCCTTTGGTGTCTCCCTGTGCACATTGGAATCCTAGTGACAACAGTTGCACCGTTCCATTATTTGCAGGCCGGGTAACTCTGTGCAAAATCTGTTTCACGCTAGTGCCCCTGTGCCCTAGTGTCACTGCTCCCGCACAGGTTCGAGTCCTGCCGACGACGAGTGCACCGTTCCACTGTTAGCAGGCCAGGTAACATTTGTTTCACCCTAGTGCCACCGGCAAATTCATTCTCTGATGGATTGTTAAGCAAAGCTTCAGGTATTGTCTGCAGAAACATACCATTAAATGAAAGGCATTGTCTCACAAGTGGTTAAGGTGGTGGACTAGAAATCCATTGCGTTCTCCTTGCGCCAGTTCAAAATACTACTGTTAGCAGGCGTGCAACATTTGTGTGATCTCAGTGCCAGTCGATAACATTTGCTTTCTGGTACCGTTTAGCAAAAGCTTCAGGTAATGTTTGCAGAGATATACAATCCCAACAGGCGAAGGGGATGTAGCTCAGTGGTAGAGCGCATGCTTTGCATGTATGAGGCCCAGGGTTCAATCCCCGGCATCTCCAAGACCTACTTTGTTGTCCAGAGATAATCGTTTTACCTAGATAGATCACAAAATCTTGTCGACTGAACGACCGATAGACTTGAAGCTGACCGGAATGCGTTGTCGTGGCCGAGTGGTTAAGGCGATGGACTAGAAATCCATTGGGGTCTCCCTGCGCAGGTTTGAATCCTGCCGTCAACGGGTGCGCAGTTCCACTATTAGCATTGTGCCAAATTTGTTTCACGCTTGTGCCTCCACTTACTGTTAAATTAAGTGAAAGGCATCTGCCTCAGTGATAAATGAACAAGGTTAACTAGTGGTTGAAGTTCACAGAGTAGAACTCCATTGGGGTCTCCCTGTGCATGTTCAAATCCTGCTGACAATGGCTGCACCGTTACGCTATTAGCAATGTGCAAAATTTGTTTCGCCACTCTGCCCCCACTACCCTAGTGCCTTCACTACAGCGTTCACTGCCTTTCACTTACTGCTAAAATTTGTTGTCTAGAGAGAATCGTTTACAAATACTACTGTTAGCAGGAGTGCAACATTTGTGTAATCTTACTGCTAGTCGATAGCATTTGTTTTCTGGTACAGTTTAGTAAAGCTTCAAGTATTGTTTGCAGAGATACACCACAGTATCAGGAGAAGGGGGTGTAGTTCAGTGGTACAGCGCATGCTTCGCATGTGTGAGGCCCCGAGTACAATCCCCGGCATCTCCAAGATCTACTCAAAATCCTCTGTTGTCTAGAGACGACCTTTTCACCCAAATAGATCACAAAATCTTGTCCCAACCATTGTCGTATTTTATTGTTTGAACGACTGATAGACTTGAAGCTGAAGAGCACGTGATGTTGTTGCTGAGTGGTTAATGCGATGGACTAGAAATCCTTTGGTGTCTCCCTGTGCACATTGGAATCCTAGTGACAACAGTTGCACCGTTCCATTATTAGCAGGCCGGGAAACTCTGTACAAAACCTGTTTCACGCTAGTGCCCCTGTGCCCTAGTGTCACTGCTCCCGCACAGGTTCGAGTCCTGCCGACGACGAGTGCACCGTTCCACTGTTAGCAGGCCAGGTAACATTTGTTTCACCCTAGTGCCACCGGCAAATTCATTCTCTGATGGATTGTTAAGCAAAGCTTCAGGTATTGTCTGCAGAAACATACCATTAAATGAAAGGCATTGTCTCACAAGTGGTTAAGGTGGTGGACTAGAAATCCATTGCGTTCTCCTTGCGCCAGTTCAAAATACTACTGTTAGCAGGCGTGCAACATTTGTGTGATCTCAGTGCCAGTCGATAACATTTGCTTTCTGGTACCGTTTAGCAAAAGCTTCAGGTAATGTTTGCAGAGATATACAATCCCAACAGGCGAAGGGGATGTAGCTCAGTGTTAGAGCGCATGCTTTGCATGTATGAGGCCCCGGGTTCAATCCCCGGCATCTCCAAGACCTACTTTGTTGTCCAGAGATAATTGTTTTACCTAGATAGATCACAAAATCTTGTCGACTGAACGACCGATAGACTTGAAGCTGACCGGAATGCGTTGTCGTGGCCGAGTGGTTAAGGCGATGGACTAGAAATCCATTGGGGTCTCCCTGCGCAGGTTTGAATCCTGCCGTCAACGGGTGCGCAGTTCCACTATTAGCATTGTGCCAAATTTGTTTCACGCTTGTGCCTCCACTTACTGTTAAATTAAGTGAAAGGCATCTGCCTCAGTGATAAATGAACAAGGTTAACTAGTGGTTGAAGTTCACAGAGTAGAACTCCATTGGGGTCTCCCTGTGCATGTTCAAATCCTGCTGACAATGGCTGCACCGTTACGCTATTAGCAATGTGCAAAATTTGTTTCGCCACTCTGCCCCCACTACCCTAGTGCCTTCACTACAGCGTTCACTGCCTTTCACTTACTGCTAAAATTTGTTGTCTAGAGAGAATCGTTTACAAATACTACTGTTAGCAGGAGTGCAACATTTGTGTAATCTTACTGCTAGTCGATAGCATTTGTTTTCTGGTACAGTTTAGTAAAGCTTCAAGTATTGTTTGCAGAGATACACCATTGTTGCAGGAGAAGGGGATGTAGCTCAGTGGTAGAGCGCATGCTTCGCATGTGTGAGGCCCCGGGTTCAATCCCCGGCATCTCCAAGATCTGCTCAAAATCCTCTGTTGTCTAGAGACAACCTTTTCACCCAAATAGATCACAGAATCTTGTCCCAACCGTTGTCGTATTTTATTGTTTGAACGACTGATAGATTTGAAGCTGAAGAGCACGTGATGTTGTTGCTGAGTGGTTAATGCGATGGACTAGAAATCCTTTGGGCTCTCCCTGTGCACGTTGGAATCCTAGTGACAACAGTTGCACCGTTCCATTATTTGCAGGCCGGGTAACTCTGTGCAAAATCTGTTTCACGCTAGTGCCCCTGTGCCCTAGTGTCACTGCTCCCGCACAGGTTCGAGTCCTGCCGACGACGGGTGCAGCGTTCCACTGTTAGCAGGCCAGGTAACATTTGTTTCACCCTAGTGCCACCGGCAAATTCATTCTCTGTTGGATTGTTAAGCAGAGCTTCAGGTATTGTCTGCAGAGACATACCATTAAATGAAAGGCATTGTCTCACAAGTGGTTAAGGTGGTGGACTAGAAATCCATTGCGTTCTCCTTGCGCCAGTTCAAAATACTACTGTTAGCAGGCTTGCAACATTTGTGTGATCTTAGTGCCAGTCGATAACATTTGCTTTCTGGTACCGTTTAGCAAAAGCTTCAGGTATTGTTTGCAGAAATATACAATCCCAACAGGCGAAGGGGATGTAGCTCAGTGGTAGAGCCCATGCTTTGCATGTATGAGGCCCCGGTTTCAATCCCCGGCATCTCCAAGACGTCCTTTGTTGTCCAGAGATAATCTTTTTACCTAGATAGATCACAAAATCTTGTCCCTTCCATTCCTTTCTTGTATGTTATTGTTTGAACGACTGAACGACCGATAGACTTGAAGCTGAACAGCATGTGTTGTCGTGGCCGTACCCTCCACTGAATGGACTGCTCCAACAAGTCCTAACAACTCCTAACAAAGTCCTAACAACTCCTAATGGAATCCTAACAGAATCCTAACAAGAGTGGGGCAAAAGAGCCAATCATATGCTTCGAGACAGTTTACACAGCACCTGTCAGACTTCCATGTCCAGGAGCAGTGTCAGCACTGCGGTACAAAGGGCAATGGTGCTGTCGGGTTATCAGAGCACCGTGAGAAGTGTCATGTCTTAAAATCTCCACCAGACCTCCCAAACATTTCTCCTCCAACCCCTTCAGCCTGTCCCTCCACTACCCCAGCCCAGGAGATGACACCGACACCAATCCTCTGTCCCCGAGATGCTCCAGCTCCAGTCTGCCTCACAGCCCAGGAGACGACACCAAACATCCGTCTCAAAAATGCTCCTGCTCCTGCCCCTTCCACAGTATCTGAGATGGCACCAGCAACTCAGAGTGGCACACCACTTCTTCCTGCACCTGCCTCTGCTCCTCCTCCAGCAGCACCAGCACCGGGGTTCCCAGTCCCTTTGCGCTCTCCAGAGGTAAGCCAGGCTAGGTTTTTATCAAAGCCGTTCCTCCGGGTCATCAAGCCAGGTGACTGGGAAGGATTGCCCACATCCTCTATGAAGCGAGTGGGCAGCTGAGACAGGAGGTCAGCCAGAATTGGCACCACCCCCCAAGCCCAATCAGATCTGTGGCACCTCCAAACCCACATGATTACTTCCGGCAGAGGATGTTCCTGTGGGCACCAATGCGCATGTGGAGCATCCCTCTGAAATGCCCTCAGTGCAACCGGAAGATGCACCACTCTGGTATTTACACCAAGGTCAGAGAGGTCATTGATGTGGATTTGAGGTACAATTTAATAGGAGGAGATTACCCAAGGTGCAGCCAGTGCAAACCAGCGCAAACTTTCTGTCCTTGGAGTAGTGAAATTTTAAAGCAGCTCGACCCCTCTAACCGCAACAAATTCCCTGCTGTGTTAATGTAACGGGTGTGATCTTGCGTTGTGTAGTCAAGCACCATACACGAGAATTCCCAGTCAGGTGTTTTTATTCTCTTGCGCAGGCAAAGTAACTGAGAAGAGCAAAAGCGCGTCATTCCCCTTATAAGAACCAGCTTGGTCACTTAAAGTGACAGAACACAATTTCCCAATACACATATACAGTTCTGGCGCAATGGCAAGTGGAAGCATTATTACCCATGTTACATTCTCCCCTTCTGAATTCCACTTGCCCTAATAAAATAAACCATGAGGCATGCAAAGCCTTGCAATCAAATGCCACCAAACATTCCCGTCCATAAGACCATTCCACACCAGAACGAGGGAGTACATACAGATCCCCAGGTAAACATGCCTATTACATGTTAAGTACACTTGGCAACAAAGCAAAAGGAAGCCCCAAAGAAAACAAAAACATCAAAAACCAAAAACATTTTTGGGTGAGATGACAACTCATCCCCCTAAAATGCAAACTCAAATCATTTTACACCCATACAGCTATTCTCTTCAACCCTTTTTCCCAAACCCTCTGAGTCTGCATTGTTTCAATAAGTCTCCTAGCAGGTTTTATAAAACGCCCCGCCCTTGAAACGTTTCGTCTATCAGTCTGCATTGACTGAAAGTCAGAAACAGAAGCCGGGGAGTCAGTCAGTCCAAAGTCATCGTCATTAGGATGTGCTGATTCATGGATAGAGGTCGGCGGGCAACCGGAATTTGACACACAGAGTCTGAAGTCAGAATCCATCGATCCAGAGTCAGAGACAGACTTGGATGTGCCATCCACAGCCACTTCCACAGGAAGATCAGATAACAGTTTAGAATCCGGTATCAAACCATGTTCTACACTTGACCTGCATTCTTCTTCCATGTGGTCTGTTCGCTCGTCATCTGGTACCTCACTTGACAGCTCCGACACCCACACACTTGTTCTCTCTTCAGCATTCATCATATCTACTGGCGCATCACTCTCATCAGAAGAGCATCTGACTTCATCAATCACTTGCTCAGGAGAATCAGGCAGCGGTAGGAAGTCGACCGGCATAATAAGATTGCGGTGCACAGTCTTCTCTTGGCCAGTGGAAGAGTTGCGGATCTTATACACATGAATGTCACTATTCTTTTCTGTGACAACATACAGTGTATTCTCCCACCTGTCTGCTAGTTTTCTCTTGCCACGTTCCCCTTTATTTGCCAACAGGACACGATCTCCAACCTCCACAGGGGCCCCTCTGACTTTCCTGTTGTACAGGTCCGCATGCCTCCTTAAGTGTTTGGTAGCGGATGCCTGGGCAGCCTTTATGGCCTCTTGCAGGTCCATCCTGAGAGACTGGACATATACATCATAGTCCACAACCTCTGAGTCTTGCAGCACCTCCCCAAACAGCATGTCCACAGGTAAGCGAGGTGTTCTCCCAAACATCAGATGGAATGGGGCATGTCCAGTGGTTTCATGGATTGTGCAATTATATGCAAAAGTCAGAGATTTAAGCATTTGAGGCCATCTGTGTTTCGCCCTGGCTGGTAGTGCCCGGATCATATTGCCCAAAGTCCTATTAAATCTCTCAATGCCCCCGTTACCCATCGGGTGGTACGGCGTTGTATGGGACTTATGTACCCTAGCCACACTGAGGAGTTCAGCGATGAGATTGCTCTCAAAGTTGGCCCCATGGTCTGAGTGGATGCGGCGTGGGAACCCATAGACACAGAAGATGTTCCACAATTGAGGGGCAACAGATTTTGCTGATTGATTTGGGCACAAAAAGGCGTGAGGCAATTTGGTAAAATGATCAGTGAAAACGAGGACATCCAGTGACCTGTTAGAAGCATCTTCAGCACACCAGAAATCCACACAGACCATCTCAAGAGGTTCAGTGGTGATGATGCTTTCCAGTGGTGCTCTAGCCTCGGGTTTCGGAGCTTTGCTGAAGACACATCTGTGACAACGCCTCACATACTCTTTAACATCAGTCTCCAGCCCTTGCCAGAAGAACCTCTGCCGCGTCAACCACAGTGTCCGTTGTTGGCCTTGATGCCCAGCCTCATCATGAACACCTCTCAGGACTGTTTGCTTCAGTGAGGTTGGTACAACAAATTGGTAAGTCTTTTTCTTGGATACAGGGTCCCTAGTCACACGATACAGCACCCCCATACGCAGAGACAGCTTTTCCCATGCCTTAAGCAGCCTTACAGTCCCCAATGGTTCATGGCCACGCTCTCTTCTGGAGGGTCTCCTACCCCTTTCCATGTAGAAAATCACCCTGGCCAATACACCATCTTGCCGTTGTTTTGACATAAGGTCCTCCTGTGACAAAGCACACACAGCAGCCACTTCAGCTGGCACCAAAGACTGAGGGAATTGTGGCAACAAGAGCGCGCGGCTTTGACGTCCTGATTCCCTACAAATGTGAGAGGTCAAGATGGCTGACACCTCATCACTTGACAAAGGCCGAGCAAGGAAAGGAACAGTAGATTGGCCATTCACTGCTAAGTCAGCCTTCTTGGTCTCCGACATCTGAAAGTGACTCTCCAGATCCCCCTCACATGGATGGTTGGACCAGCGGAAAGCATCCTGCACTATCTGAGCTCGCACACCAGCTGCCTCATCCAACAGCTCCTTGTACGGGATTCTTGTGAGCCTGTGGAGTGCACTAGGCTTCACAAAAGGCTGCCTGCTTAGTGCATCCGCCACCACATTCCTGGGTCCCTGAATATACATTATGTCAAATTCAAATGGTGCCAGCTTGGCAACCCATCTGTGTTCACAGGCATCGAGTTTGGGTTTAGACAGGATGTAAGTTAGAGGATTGTTATCCGTCCAAACAGTAAATGGCCGCCCTCTTAGCCAATGCCCAAACTTATCACAGACCGCCCAACGTAAAGCGAAAAATTCTAGTCGATGAGCAGGATACTTTGATTGTGCATAGGTCAGTGACTTGCTTGCAAAAGCCACAGGTCTGGCCTTATCCCCACCTTCAGGAACCTGGGAGAGCACAGCACCTAAACCGTTACTTGACGCATCCACAGACAACAGAAATGGCTTACTAAAGTCTGGATGGGCCAAGAGAACCTGATCAAGAAGAGCTTGTTTCAACTGGATGAATGCCTGTCTGCATTCATCTGTCCAATCTGCCACCCCAAGCTTTCTCATGGCCTTTCTTTTCATTTTCCCTTTTCCACAACATGGAGTCTTGGGTCCGGTGGTCAATCCAAACAGTGGCTTGGCAATGGCCGAACAGCCCTCTATAAACTGTTGATAATAAACAACCATGCCAAGAAATGACCTTATCTTGGACTGAGAGGGTACGTTCGAGTCGCCCTCCATGAGATCCTTTTCAGTCATTCCAGTGATAACTCGTACCTTTTAAAGGTCTGTGGCAATACCAGCTTCACTAATGACATGGCCCAAAAATCTCACAGACTTCTCCATAAAGTGACATTTCTTTTGCACCAGTTTAAGATTGTGTTGCTGTAAGCGACTGTGACGGCCACACCTGTGGCCACACAGTCATCAGATTGTCGGTAACCCTCTGACACTTACACTTTAATAGTTTCTTTTATATTCAGTTAGTTTACATTATTTAAAGTACATAAACTATACAAACACACATATTGGTTTCAGAGAACATACGCACTTTATTTAGCAGTTTGAGGATACATTAGTTTCTTTGTATAGCACATTTTTAGTTAACTTTGTATGGTTAAGTTTTGTTTCTGTGAGTTAAATGTTTGTTTGTTTCTTTGAGTTACCGGTGCAGAGGGTGCTGCTGCTGTTGTTGCTGGTGTTCTGTCTGCTGCTGCTGGGTCATCCTGTCAGGCCTGGGAAAAAGGATCCAGGCCGGGAAGCACAGCCCTTAAATGGAGGAAGAGTCTAATTGGGCCAAACCAAAGGCCTGGCACATCATGGGGGGATTTGATGGTTTAAATTGAAAGGGTTTATTATTTCTTTGAGATTAGTTTAGTTTGGTGATATCTTTATTTTGGATATTTGTTAGAATATGTTTATGTTAATAGTCTTTGCCTTATTTTGGTTAGTGATTGAGTTAAAGGGATTAGGGTGTTTTAGTTACCTCCTTCCTGTCATAGTGGTCTGATCAGTGGCTATAAAAACCCTCTCTTTGTGCTTAGTGGGGGTCAGTTTTTTGTTTGAGTTCACACAGCTGTTTCCTTAGTTGAAGTATATTTAGTTGACCTTTCTTTTATAGGCCTAGTTGTGATTTATATGGTTTTGTAAACATTTTTTTGTTTTGGGTTAATAAAAAGACCCTCTTTTTTTGAAGAACTTGTCTTGTGTTCTTGTGCCTACTGCTTGGTCCCTTACAATTGGTGACAGCGGTGGGATCATCCAGTGGAGGACACAGGATTTTTTTTCTTTTCATTTTTTTTTGTTCTTCAGTTTGCTGATCTTCATTGATGTGAAGATGACCGGTCGAGGGAGAGGAAGGAGAGATGCACTTGCTATAGCTGTACAGACTCAGAGCGGACAAGAAGAGGCTGAAGAGTTGGTCAATGGAGCCGCTGGAGGTAGAGGAACTGAGGCTGAAGGACGGGAGCCAACTCTGTCAGACCTGGCAGCCATTTTACAAACACACATGGGGCAGCAGCAGGCCCGAGATGAAGAGCAGAGAGAACTGGCTGAAAAACAAGAAAGGAGGTTTAAGGCACTTCAACAACAGTTCCAGGTCCTGCAGACTGAATTGCAGGCCCGAACGACCCCAACACCAGATCCTCCACCCGCAGGTAGGCCAGCTGAGCCTTCACAGGACTTCGAGGAGGTTCATGTAACCAACAGAGCCCATCCTCAGACTCAGATGGAGTCTAGTACTTTAAGTGATGTGACCATAGGTTCCGCAGGTCAGGTTCCCCCACACTATGGGCCCAGATTGGAGAAGCTAACTGATAATGATGACATTGAACATTTTCTTATTGCATTTGAACGTATTGCTGCAGCATGCCGGTGGCAGAAGTCAGATTGGGTTTTTCACCTGGTCCCATTACTCACTGGTAAAGCCAGAAGTGCTTATGTACATATGGACATTGATGACTCGATTGACTATGATAAGGTAAAATCAGCTATTCTTATAAAGTATGATATTAACCCTGAGTCCTACAGACAGAGGTTCCGCTCCCTAGAGGTCAATTCTGATGAAAACCCTAGAGAATTGTATGCAAGACTCAAAGGGCTATATGGAAAGTGGATCCAGCCACAAGGTAAAACCATTCATGATGTTGCTGAAATTATTATATTGGAGCAGTATTTGAGAATGGTCTCCCCTGAGCTCCAGGTATGGATCAAGGAGCATGATCCAGGTTCGGCACTGGAGGCTGCCAAGCTGGCTGACGTCTTTGTGGCTGCTCGTAACAAAGGACAACCATGGAGCTACACCTCATGGAGATCTGCAAGAGATGGCCGCAGCCAGCAATATAGTAAGCCTGACAAACCTCCTGGTAGGAAACCTATTTGTTATCTCTGTGGGGTAGAAGGACATACAAAGCCAATGTGTCCTAGGAATACAGCCAAGTTAACTTCCATGTGCCTTGTGCCACGCCCTGGGGAAGCTGAGATTAGGCATGAACAAACCATTAAAATGATAGATGTGGATGTAAATGGCACACTCCTCAAAGCCTTAGTGGATACTGGGAGTGATCAGACACTGGTACATAGAGAGTTTGTAGCACCCAATATAGTCAGCACTGACACTATCCCGATATGCTGTGTACATGGGGATGAAAAGAATTATGCAACTGCTGACGTGTACATAAAAGTAGAGGGCCAGGCCTACCTACTTAACATTGGGGTTGCTGATAATTTACCATATCCAGTGATACTTGGACGAGACCTCCCAATACTGTTTGATCTGCTTGAGCCATACGAGTCCCAAAAGAGCCAGAAGGGCATTGTGGCGGTTACCAGAGCGCAAGCCAAGAGATCTGATAATGAACACCTTGAAAGTCTAAGCACCCTGCCCTTCTATAGTGAGGAATTAGAGACCATACCCGGGAAGTTGCGGAAAACCCGCCAACAGAGAAGGCAGGAAAAATTCCTCCATACAGTTGTGAAGCCACAAAACATTGCTGAGCCGGAGGCTCCTTCAGGGTTTCAATTACCAACCAATGTTGGTGAAATGCAGAGAGCTGATCCAACTTTGCAGATTTTTTTTCAGAGGGCCAAGGAGACTGACCCAGGAGTGGAGAACAGAGATGATTATGTGCTGAAAAAGGACATCCTCCATCGCCAGCAGGGGTCGGCGTTGCAGATAGTGGTTCCCCGGGCAGCGAGAGATACTGTGCTTTCTTTGGGGCATTCTGTTCCCTGGGCTGGCCACCTAGGTAAGCAGAAAACCGCAGCTCGCATCAGACAGCATTTTCACTGGCCTGGCTTATGGAGAGATGTTGCACGATTCTGTCAAAGTTGCCCTCAGTGCCAAATGGCATCTGCCAGTATCCCCTCCAGAGCTCCACTCCAGCCTCTACCCCTTATTGACACTCCATTTGAGCGGCTGGGAATGGACATTGTAGGTCCTGTGGAAAGAAGCAAGGCAGGGAACCGTTATATGTTAGTAATAACAGATTATGCAACCAAGTACCCAGAGGTGTTCCCCTTGAAATCTATAAAAGCTAAACAAGTTGCTTTCTGTTTAGTGCAGTTCTTTTCCCGAATGGGCTTTCCTCGTGAAATATTGACAGATCAAGGAACTAACTTTATGTCCAACCTGCTGAAACAGGTCTATCAGTTGTTGGGAATTAGGAGTCTGAGAACCACCCCATATCACCCTCAAACTGATGGCCTCACAGAGCGCTTCAATAAAACACTGAAGCAGATGCTCCGGAAGTTTGTCAACGACAGTGGAACAGATTGGGATCAATGGCTACCATACTTGCTATTTGCATACAGAGAAGTACCCCAAGCCTCCACTGGTTTCTCTCCCTTCGAGTTGGTCTATGGTCATGAGGTGAGAGGGCCCCTTTTTCTGTTAAGAGAGATATGGGAGGGAGAGAGCAGGAGGGGGGAACCTGTTAATGTTTTATCCCATGTCATGCAGATAAGAGAGCGACTGGAGAAAATGGGCACGCTGGCGCAGTCTCACATGGCCGATGCCCAGAGAAACCAGAAGTTCTGGTATGACCAGTCAGCGAGGCAGAGGACCTTTATTCCTGGACAAAAGGTACTGGTGCTACTTCCCAGTAAGGACAGCAAGCTATTGGCTAAGTGGCAAGGACCGTTTGAGGTGCTGAAGAAGCTGGGGCCCACTACTTACCAACTAGCAACCCCAGGTCAGGCACATCCTACTAGAGTGTTGCATATCAATCTGTTGAAGGAATGGGTGCAGCGACCTGAGAAGAGAACTGAGGTCATGCTTGTCAAAAGGGTGTTGGAGGAGGAGGAAGGAGATGAACAATACTTACCCTCTTCCAGCCCTCCAGTGGACTTTGACCTTGACCACCTCCCAGAGGACCTGCAGCATCAGGTGAGGACAATTTGTCATCATCCAGTGTTTCAGGAAGAACCTGGAAGAACTGACATTGTGGAGCATGATATTGTCCTTAAACAAGGTGCTGCTGCAAGACGACTCAGTTACAGGATTCCAGAAAGGCTGCTGTCCTCCCTGAAGGATGAGGTGAACTTCATGCTGTCCCAGGGAATCATTGAGCCTTCGAGGAGTGAATGGTGCAACCCAGTGGTCCTGGTGCCCAAGAAGGATGGAAACATAAGATTCTGCATTGATTTCCGGTATCTGAATTCAGTTTCTCAATTTGATTCCTATCCAATGCCAAGAATTGATGACCTATTGGAGAGGCTGGGGAATGCAAAGTATGTGACCACAATAGATCTCAGTAAAGGATACTGGCAGGTCCCGCTCACCAAACAGTCCAGAGAACTGACAGCCTTCAGAACATCTTGGGGGCTCTACCACTTCACAGTTCTTCCATTTGGGCTGCACGGGGCCCCAGCAACCTTCCAGAGGCTCATGGACCAGGTACTCTCAGATTTCCCTGGTTTTACAGCTGCTTATCTGGATGATGTGGTCCTTTACAGTACCAGCTGGGAGGAGCATATGGAACATCTGCACATGGTCCTGGAGCGTCTCCACTCTGTTGGGCTGACCGTGAACCCAAATAAGTGTGCTTTTGCAAAGGCGGAGACGGAGTATCTGGGGCACGTGATCGGGAAGGGGGTGGTCCGACCTCAGGTCAGTAAGATTCATGCAATTGAATCATGTCCTCTGCCACAGACAAGGAAGCAACTTCGATCATTTCTGGGGATGGCAGGCTTTTATCACCGTTTCATACCCCAGTTCTCTGCCAGGGCAGCGTTGCTCACGGATCTGACTGGATCTCGGAGCCCCCATAAGATTCCATGGACCGAGGAGGCAATGGCTGCTTTCCAGGACATCCGTCAGTCACTAAGTAAGGACCCGGTCTTACACAGTCCAAACTTCAATGACTCTTTTGTCTTGCAGACAGATGCATCGGACCGTGGTCTAGGGGCTGTGCTTCTCCAGGGGACCCCAGGTGACCGCCATCCCATTGCCTACATCAGTCGAAAACTGTTCCCCAGGGAAGGGAGGTACTCAACCATTGAGAAGGAAGCTTTAGCCATCAAGTGGGCTTTGGACTCTTTCCGCTACTATCTCCTTGGCCGTGAGTTCACGCTGGAATCCGATCACAAGGCCTTGCAGTGGATGGAGAGGATGAAGGATGCTAATGGGAGGATAACTCGGTGGTACCTTGCATTGCAGCCCTTCCGTTTCCACATCCAGTACATCCCGGGTAAAGATAACATCACGGCAGATTATCTTTCTCGCTGTTCCAGCGACCACTCTGAAGGGGGGGAGTGTGTGACGGCCACACCTGTGGCCACACAGTCATCAGATTGTCGGTAACCCTCTGACACTTACACTTTAATAGTTTCTTTTATATTCAGTTAGTTTACATTATTTAAAGTACATAAACTATACAAACACACATATTGGTTTCAGAGAACATACGCACTTTATTTAGCAGTTTGAGGATACATTAGTTTCTTTGTATAGCACATTTTTAGTTAACTTTGTATGGTTAAGTTTTGTTTCTGTGAGTTAAATGTTTGTTTGTTTCTTTGAGTTACCGGTGCAGAGGGTGCTGCTGCTGTTGTTGCTGGTGTTCTGTCTGCTGCTGCTGGGTCATCCTGTCAGGCCTGGGAAAAAGGATCCAGGCCGGGAAGCACAGCCCTTAAATGGAGGAAGAGTCTAATTGGGCCAAACCAAAGGCCTGGCACATCATGGGGGGATTTGATGGTTTAAATTGAAAGGGTTTATTATTTCTTTGAGATTAGTTTAGTTTGGTGATATCTTTATTTTGGATATTTGTTAGAATATGTTTATGTTAATAGTCTTTGCCTTATTTTGGTTAGTGATTGAGTTAAAGGGATTAGGGTGTTTTAGTTACCTCCTTCCTGTCATAGTGGTCTGATCAGTGGCTATAAAAACTAGTGTTGCACCGATACCATTTTTTGGCCCCCGATACCGATACCGATACCCGGCTGTGCAGTATCGGCCGATACCGATACCATACCGATACCACGCCGTAAAAAAAAAATATATATATATATATATATACACAAGCTTTTTTTCTTCTAATACTAAAGAACTGCATACTCACTTGGATGTAAAATCATTGCTATCATGGCTTAATTACTAGTATAATTAGATAATATAGTATAACTAGAGATAATTACTAGTATGTAAGGGGGGGGGGAATCGGGGAGAAGCCGATTACAGCTTAACTCGTCGTCTGTGATGCGGTCACTGTCTGTCCATTTGAGCGATCTCCCGCCTGTGAGCAAGACGCGTCTCCCTCTCTCTCCTGCTTTTTCCCCTCTTCTCTTGTTTGTGTCCGCATGGCACCCCGGGGAGCGGGGGGGGGGGGGCATGGGTGGTGACCGGGTGCGTCGCACCGGCAGGCGGACCCGCTCACTGAGTTTCCCCGCACCGGCGCGTCCGCAGGCGGAGCAACTTTTCTGTGCGCCGCGCGGCTGAACCGCGCGCCCTCCGCGTCTCCGGTGCTTTTTTTTCTTTCTTTTTTTTGGTACTTTGTCGTCGTCGCTTGTCGGTCGGTCAACATGCGCGGCCGGGCGGCCGGAGTGGGCCAATAGGATAGCTGCTTGGCACGGCATGCACTGAACACGTGTGATCACACGCAGCAGTGAGTGAAGGGAGAGAAAGACGCAAAGCGCTGCGTTCCAAGTTTCATATTAGTATATGTAAATGGCATCGGCGCATTATTTGTTCGTACTCGCCGATACCGATGCCAGCATTTTAGCGCGGTATCGGGGCCCCTCCCGATACTAGTATCGGTATCGGTGCAACACTAATAAAAACCCTCTCTTTGTGCTTAGTGGGGGTCAGTTTTTTGTTTGAGTTCACACAGCTGTTTCCTTAGTTGAAGTATATTTAGTTGACCTTTCTTTTATAGGCCTAGTTGTGATTTATATGGTTTTGTAAACATTTTTTTGTTTTGGGTTAATAAAAAGACCCTCTTTTTTTGAAGAACTTGTCTTGTGTTCTTGTGCCTACTGCTTGGTCCCTTACAGCGACTAAAGACCATCTCCAAACGCTGCAACCCCACCGTTTCATTAGGTGCAAAGACCAGCACATCGTCAAGGTAGCAGAGGAGACTTAAAAAAATTCTGGTCTCCAGAAAATGCTCAGCATCATTCTCATAAACGTGGCTGGGCTATTACATAGGCCCTGAGGAAGACGATTGTACTCATAGAGTCCAAAGGGTGAGGTAAAAGCTGTAAACTTTCGGTCCTCCTCATGGACCTCCACGTTGTAATAGCCCGATGTCAAGTCCATCGTTGAGAAATAAGCATTCCCACCTAAGGCTGCAAGAGCATCAGCCTGGTGTGGTAAAGGGTGAGCATCCTTTATTGTGCGGGCATTGAGCCACCTGAAGTCGGTGCACAGACGTAAATCACCTGAATTTTTCCAGACAAGAACGAGTGGAGAAGCGAACTCGCTATTACTCTTCCTTATTAATTCACACTCTTCCATCTTGTTCAAAGCCTGTTTGAGTTTGTCGTACTGATTGGGGGACAACCTTCGATAAGGCAACCTGAAAGGTCTGTCGTCACTCAGCCTGATCCTATGCACAAACCCTGTAGCTTTCCCACAATCCAGCTTGTGTCTCGAGAAGATGGATTCATGACGGGCTATCAGTTGGACCAGCTTCGCTCTACCGTCAGGTGTTAGATGAGGGGAGTCAACATTTATGTCTGTAAGCCCCAATCTACGCAGAACTTCAGAACCTGTTCCATCACACTCAGGTGCACCGTCCAAGGTCAAGCTGTCGGCACTGTTATTATCACCCCCTAAATCGTCACTTATCTTCAGCAGTTGTTGCTGCAACGCGTGGGCCTGGGATGCTGACGCCACCAGTCCACCAGAATCAAAGTCTTCCAGGGCCATACAAGGGAATGCATCAGCCACCTTAGTGTTGCGTCTCAATACTACTGGTCGGGGCAGTGGATTGACAATCTTCACTGGGAGCCATCCATCATTTCTCAAGATTGCTACAGTTCTCCCAACCAGAATGTTCCTAGGTCTCGAACGGGCCTGTGTGGGTTCAATGACAACAGCACTACCAGCTGAAATGTTCTGAACACCCTTCAACCGTGCCCAGACTAAGTGCTCTTCCATCGGCTCCAAAGTAACTGCCTGCTTCAGCCTCAGTGTTCCCACTTTGTCTGGCACCTTGCTTCCCCGCCACCTCTCCACATTGGCCAGGAGCGAGAAGAGCTTCACCTCCTCATCAGTACACCCCACTGGCTGTGTCCCAAAGGAGCTACCCTTCATGACCTGTATGAGATGTTTGATAAAATTACTGCCAATAATCAATTCGTCAATCTGGCCATCTACTACCAAGACAGGAACAGAGGCTTTATGGCCATATATTGTTAGCACCAACTCACATGCACCCACCGCCCTGGTCTTCATCCCACCACACCCAACCAACACCACATCAACTGGGAAGAGTGCCTCACTTGTCAACACCCTACAGCTCCCTGTAGGCGTGGCACCATCGCCGAGCTCAATGTACAGGCCATCGATCCACTATCAATCATCCCCTTCACCTCAATGATGTCATTTACAACACACGTATAAAACAGATCATCATTAGGAGCTACAGCTTGTATGTTTTGATAGATTATATTCACACCGGGTCCTGCAGAGGCACACGCACTTGAATACAAAGACTCCACATCATCACAGTTATTTACAGGGACTATATTCGGCCCATCACTTGTCCCGTGGCGTGGGCCATCTAGTTTCCCTGCGGGTTGGTTGGGCCCCGCTGTGTGAGCCCTGCTGTCTGGGGAACAGGTTCTTGGGCTGAGGCACGTGAGCACGTCATGCGTGTGTGGCCAGGAGCATGACAGAGGTAGCACAAATGATCATTTCGACAGTGTTGCACTGTACTGTGGTCACCCCCTCCACATATCGCACATGGCAGAGACGGGTTCAACCTCCTCCGAAACCGTTGCTGCGGACGAGATCCATTGGTCTCCACCGTCTGTTGCGGCCTCTGTTCTAGCACACGTTCCAGCAAAGCAATGACTTGAGCAAAAGGTTCAGCTGGATTGTGAGAGGACGCTGCCACTGGCGCAGGTCTAGGTGCAGCTGCCGCAACAGGATTGTCTTTTGGCAAAGCCACTGGAGAAGACACTCCTTGCTTTAGAGAAACCGTCACTGGCGGGCATGTAGAATGTTTGGCTTTGTTTTCTCTCTGATGTTCCTCCAGCCTTTCATGCACTTCCCCAGCAGTCCACTGAAGCAGGGGTTTGCACTTGAAAATCAGACACAGTCCAGGGTCAGGGCAGTGTCGAATAAACATAGCAACCACCTCCCGAGCGGGATCTTCTAGCTTCTTACCCTGTCTCCTAATGCAGTCCCCTGCTACATCAATTGCCCTATTCAGTCTAATCCAATAGTCAAATGGCTTTTCACCAGTCAGTGGGAGAGTTGTGTAAAAGTCTGCTATTGGCATGTCAGAGTAAACTATGTCACTGAAATGTTGCTTCAAAATATCAAAAATGGGGCCTGGGCCCTGGCTTAAGTCGATTCTAGGGTCACTACGCAAACCCACTCTAACAACATCTCGTGCCCGTCCCATAAGCTTACTCAACACTTCATCAGACTGCTCCTGAGTGTTAAAACCTTTCCTACGCATGTAAACCAGCATTAGCTCCTCCCACTCCTGCACTGTACACTTCTCAGAGCCATCTCCCCGAAAAAATCCTGGTGCTTTCACATCAGATTTCAGCACCAAGCCCATGCCTGAAATGTCACCAGCCCTACTGTTATTCTGGGGACCAGCAGTATCACCCACCACTCTGGTTGCTCCTAGACACAATGCAATATCAACAATATCTGCCAGCAACTCAATTGACACCTCCCTGTTCACTGAAGGTGAAACCGGCTCAGAACCAACAGCATGGTGTGTATGTTCATTAGCGGCGCGTGCCTGTTGTGACGTGGAGCTTTGCATCGGAGTAGAGGTAAGAGGCTGGATTGCAGTGGCCATATCTGTTAGCCCAGGAGAAGTAAACATAAGGGTCCCCCTGCCCCTACCAATACCACCCAACCCAGTAAAACTATCCATTATGAAGTACGTGTGTAATCACTGTATGCAGGGAGAGAAAAAAAAAAAAAAAAAATATATATATATATATATATATATATATATATATATATATATATATATATATATAAAATACAATACTCCAAATATAACGTACCCCAGAAAACACAGAAAATAAGATGTATGCCACAGTCAAGTATAGAATGAATGTAAGCTCATTACAACAAAACAATTACATTCAGGAAGACGGGGATATTGCAACAGCAAAAGTATATCGCCAGGTCAGAAAATAGCACAAAATCACATCATTTGTAGTACACCACTGCCACTGTGTGGCCAAAACGGGAACTACAGTAACGATATGTAGTAAAGGAGGAATATAATTGCGAACGTTCTAAATAAAACACAGCTTTCAGGAAGCGGTTGAAACCAGCACACAAAACTATGAAGTTGCTATTATACCCGATAATTAACTATGCACAATTTATTTGTGCAGCCTAGAATGCACGTTCACAGACTCACGAATGTGCGACTAGCATAGCTAGCAGTACCACGTGGAAGCAGCCCCGGTGATTCTTGTCAGCTTGAGCAACGTCGGTAGTTCTTCTCACCGACGTCCAGCATGCACAAGAAGACCATCACGGCACCAGTGTAACGGGTGTGATCTTGCGTTGTGTAGTCAAGCACCATACACGAGAATTCCCAGTCAGGTGTTTTTATTCTCTTGCGCAGGCAAAGTAACTGAGAAGAGCAAAAGCGCGTCATTCCCCTTATAAGAACCAGCTTGGTCACTTAAAGTGACAGAACACAATTTCCCAATACACATAGTTCTGGCGCAATGGCAAGTGGAAGCATTATTAGCCATGTTACATTAACAACAACAACCTGATGAACTCAAAGGTGTCATCACTTCAACATTTGGCAGAATTCTGAAGCTTGATTAAACTAAGAAGGTAAATGTAAACCTATATAAGCTTGAGCTCATTTATTCTTTTAGGGTTGGATAAGAATACATGTGCCAATGATGTATATGCTTTTGTTATAATATAGGTGACCAAAAAACTGGCTGGGGGGATTGAGGACACCGCAACATGGATGACCAATGTGGGGAATGAGTATGGTCAAGTCCTCAACTTGACCATACAACTGTCCTCACAACCAGCGAGGGGGCTGGGCTGGACGACCTGTGTCAAGGTATCGTCCAACGGGGATGCTGGTGAGCCACAGCCAGACGCCATTTATGTGGTTAGAGACTGTTGCAGTGACAGAGGTGAGTTACCTGTAATTTGTGTTGATGTTTTTTGCCAAATTAAGGCAGTTGGTGACAGTCTGACTACAAACCAATTTTTTTAAATTTATGATCTTGTGAATTTACACAGGAGTGGGCGCAGTTCTCCATTGGTTTCGGCCATGGACGTCCACTGTGCGGTTAGACGTGTTCCACTTTATGGAGGCGTACCATCCACTGTATGGTACGTTCTGTTCCAAATTGTCAAGTTGTATTTTTGAGTGGGACAAGCAGGACGTCTGTCGCCTGAAAGAGGCCAAGCGGGCAGAGCTGAAGAAGAAACATCAGGGCCATGAGCCAACAGATGCCCAGGTGTTGGCAAGCATCAGCTCTAAAGAGCTAGCCAAGCATAGGCGTCGATTACGGGGGGGACGGGGGGGACATGTCCCCACCACTATTTATAATTTGAATTTTGTCCCCACCACTTTTAAAAATGTGCAACCCAATTGCGACCGAAAAAATCCCCACATACTCAACCGCAGCCCGTTCTCATCCCAACTACAGCGTCCGCTCGCAGAGCAGAGTCTACAGCGTCCATTCACTCCAATAATAACCCGGTCACGGTGATAGATTACGCTAACCCTAACCATAACCCTAACCCTAACCATAACCATAACCCTAACCCTAACCATAACCCTTTTTGGAGTGAATTGTTTCACAGTAGACTGCGGACGCTGTAGACTCTGCTCTGCGAGCGGACGCTGTAGACTCTCGTCTCTTACCACCGCGAACGGGTTTATGAGAACCCAGATCGTTTCACACAGACGCGGGAGTATCAGACGTCTAGGGGCGTGACAAATCGGGTTGTCTGCCGAAACCGTCAAGTCTAAATCATGCGATAGGCGCGCACGATGACATCCTCACAGCATGCACACGGGCTGTGTGTGGACTCGGGTCTGCGGCTGAGTCCGCGGCCGGGTCCGCGGGTCCGGTGCTGGGTCCGCGGCTGGCGGGTCCGGTGCCCCCCCCCCCCCCCCCGTTGACAATCGCGCCGAATGTAGATCGAGCATATTGTAATGCAGCGTTGAATGGATGAATAGCTTACATAAGGGTCCCCAGCACTTTTCAAACCACACTCAAGCTTATGGTTATTGTCCCCACCACTTCTAAAACCAAACTGACGCCACTGTAGCCAAGCACTGCCGCAGGAAAACCCGGGGAGTGGAGGAGACCCGTGCCCTCATCAAAAGTCTTCTTGACTCCATTTGGCAGCTTGTGGACGGCACTGGGCTGCACCTCATCAATCAAGAGCACATGTCTCGAGTGTGGGAGGTACAGCAAAAGCACCTTGCCTGCATTCAGGATCCACCAGGAGTGCAGCTTTAAGGCCGCAGTATACTCGCCGTTCCCAAGCTGTCGCGCGCCATTGTGACGTCAAAATGACATCGATCTCGCCGGCGCGACAGGATTTTGGCCCATTCGCGCCGCGTCGCGCACTTCTCTTTTTTTTTCAGCGGCGTGCGACAAAGCGGAAACAAACACGGACGAGTTCGAAGGCACATTTTAATGCGCCTTATTGCTAAGGCTTCTTTCTTTATATGTTCTGTTTTATTGTGTGGTGTAGGCCTATATTCTTTCGCTAATAAACCGTGGTTTTACGTAAGTGCTGTCTACTGTTGTTGTGGTCAAAGACGAGTGGAATTACGTGGCTGAAAAACTATCTCAAAGCGGCATTAAGATATAAAATAAAAGTATATAAGATAATCACTAAGTTATTAAGATAGATGCTTACAAACACTATTCATATGAGAACTGCTGCCATACACTGGACTGTTGATGGCTGACCAGGTGGGGCAGTGATGTAGAATAATAGCAATGTAAAGTAATAGACATAATGCTGTATAGTGAGAGACATCCCGGTGAACTATTCTAATGAAGACACAGGGGTGCCAGTATTAGCATATCTCTTCTTCTACTGCGTAGAAATAGCAGAGTCCGTAGCCTTTCCTCAGTGGCACCACCTCTGTTCAGGAGAAGACTGCAACTACTGTTGCGGCCACCAGCGCGAGTATAAATAGTTACCGTGCTCCTGTGACGTCACATTGTCGCGCGACAGCTTGGGAACGGCGAGTATACTGCGGCCTTTACACAAACATTGGGTCAGGGCTGGAGAAAGGAGACAAGACACTGGATGTCCCTAGATGCGGCAGAGGGTCCTGCTCTCTGGAAAGCTTTCATAAGCACCAGTGTGCTTTCATTGCAGGCATGTTAAAACCTCACACACATATGGTATATTTTGCTATTGAATGTTGACATAATATTGCAATTTGTTGTAATCAGTGATCCTGTTTTTTGTCTCATCAGGGTGGAGATGCAATGCATTGCACACTCAGATGTACATGCTTGAGGGTGTGTCAAGGTGGAATTTGAACCGGTCAGCACAAGCACTTTGTATGAGACATCCGGGAAAAGGTATATGACATCAGCAACAAAGTCTTGGGAAAACCTCTTCTTCCAGAGTTTATCCCCCCTGGGAAACCTACCGGTAAGAGAAGTCTGCTGTTGATGATGATCAAACCTATACTGTGACATGGTAGGCAAGTAAACAATATTTTTTTACATGGTGAACACTTATTGCAGGAGAGCATTTTGCTGTGGAGTATCTTCTGACACAGTCCAACAGAGGAGATCTGCTGAGCCAGCAGATTGGTGGTATTGGTGACTTCCTGCCAGAGATCTTGGATGAAGATCTCGAGGATGAATGTCCTGATGTGACCGTACCACAGGCTCATGACCTCACATTGCAGGTAATATTATGTCAACAGTATATCAGACATCAAACAAATATTGGAGAACTAATAAACAGTTCATTTTTAATGTAACAGACACAACAAACCTTTAAAAGATAGATGTATTCTTTTATTAATCACCTCAGGAATTTGGAAGCGGTGGCCCCAGGTCCGGGTCAGATCCCAGGTCCCCATTTGAGGAGAGTGATGCCTCTGCTAGGCCCGTCCACTCCCCAATTGAGGAGAGAGATGCCTCTCCAAGTCCCGTCCACTCCCCAATTGAGGAGAGTGATGCCAGGCCTGTCCTCACCCCATTTGAAGAGAGTGGGCTCGTCACTCCATCTCCGGTAAAGTGGATAATGTTTCACCATTAGAAATGTGGGCTTCTTTATATTATCAGATGTATAAAAATGGCTTTATTGGTTCAATTCTTGCAACAGGACACTAAGTGTGATGGCAGAGGGGTTGCTGGATGGGAGGCAGTTGATGCCTTGGCAGGGTACCTGGTTGGGCTTAACCGAACCATCACTGCACTCTCCAACGCTGAAGTGGCAGAGATTTTGAGGTTGTACTCGCTCCTCAATGTCTTTGACAAGACCCCCACCAGATACACCCTCAAGAGCAAAAAAAACACTTTGCCCGGACCTTGGAGAGCTTCATGAAAGCGCAGTGGCTCTGCTCCAGGCCAGCAAGCAGCCGAGAGGTATCTACATCTCATATAGCTGTATTCTTTAGCATTTGTATCAGTATATTTATGTCAATATTTGAACAGGCATATATGATGAGCACTATGTGATCTGGTCATCTATTTGCAGAATTTCAGAGTGTGTTGCTCTTAAGCTTTATGAAGAGTACAAGGAAGCCAGAAATAGGCCAAAGGACAACAAAGGAAAGACATTTGCCATACCCCAATCCATTGTAATGGCATACTGTCACATCAAGCAGCTAGTTGAGGACTGCATAGAGGTCATGGAGAGGAGTGACCTCATACTTGTAAACATTAACAACACCACAGTGTCCTCCTGGTGAGTTCATCTTTCATATCTTCAAAAATTGATTGAATTGGATACTTAAACATTTTAAAAAATGAACACACTGAAAAATGTACTCTTGTGTGTTTTGTTTTCTGTCTCTGCAGGCTGCATGATCGCCAAAAGAAAACTGAACGGGATTCTTTACTTCAGGGTGTGCAGGTTCCACAGCAGATTGCCGTGGCTAAAGAATCCCTCCTGGAGGCTCGTGACCTACCATCACAGCCAGTTCAGCATGGACACACTCTTTTGGAGTTCCAGGAGCCTGAGAACCATGAGGGTGAGGCAAAAATCCACCAGCGACACAGTTCCAGGACACCTGTACCCTGTTCCATTCCACACACAGGTGGGGGAGACGCAGCTATTACCAAGGACGATGCTGCTTCCTCTGGAAAGTTGTTTCCACCCACCCACAACCCTCAGCATCCTCCCAGGGCTGGTCTGCAACCCACCCACAACCCTCAGCATCCACCCAGGGCTGGCCTGCCACCCACCCACCACCCTCAACATCCACCCAGGGCTGGCCTGCCACCCACCCACCACCCTCAGCATCCTCCCAGGGCTGGTCAACCACCTCCTACTGTCCTGACCAACCTAGGCTCCCTCACCAAGCATGCCCAGAGGCACTAGATCCCTTTAATCGCCAGCGTGAATGGCGATTACACAAGGCAGCCCTTGTGAACCAGGAGCGAGTAAGGAGAGGTGAGCCCCCAAAGAAGCGACAGGCTAAAGAGAGCTACCATTATGAGTGTAAGTTGTGTGGTCAACCCAAGTCCAAGCAAACTGGACACTCTCAGTTA
Organism: Merluccius polli; assembly: GCA_030340625.1. Taxonomy (NCBI): domain Eukaryota; kingdom Metazoa; phylum Chordata; class Actinopteri; order Gadiformes; family Merlucciidae; genus Merluccius; species Merluccius polli. The sequence goes on from JAOPHQ010001170.1 coordinate 69,077, forward strand.
CGTGGCAAATGGTACTGCCCTGCATCTGGACAGACCCTTGAGGAGTGGAGAAGCTCTTTGTAACTACAACAATAGACATTCTTTTTTTATTGTAAATAGTTTTAATATTTTTTTTTCTTATTAGAAAATATGTTAAAATTCACTGTTGAAATCATTTTCAAAGAAAAAAACAAGCAAAAAAGACAAGTATATTTGCCGTTGCAAAAATGTGCAAAAAACAAAAAACATAGGATAATTGCTGATGCAACTATTTGCAAAAAAACAAACAAACCCCCCCCCAAAAAAAAAACAACAACAAACAACTCTTGTGGTGTAATAGTAGCACGTCCATCCTTTGGGTGGAAGACTCCAGGTGCAAATCCTGGCAAGAGTGTTCAACTTGTTGAAACAAATACATAATTTAAAAAGTATTTATATCAAACAAAACAGGGCAATTTCAAGATATGCTATGTTAATGGGTGGGGCAGCTTGCTGGTCAAACCAATAAATCACTTAAAAAGTATGTTTATTCTTCAAAAAGCATTATTTTGCATATTAAAAGCTAAGAATTTCCCCTGTTGTCAATCATTTCCCCTCTTTTTTCTTTTCTCTTCTTCCCTCTTTCCCCCTTTCCCCTCTTCCTCATTTTTTTCCTCCCCCCTTCAAGCTGGCCCTTTCGCCACTTCCTTGGCCGAGTGGTTAAGGTGATGGACTAGAAATCCGTTGGGGTCTCCCCGCGCATGTTCGAATCCTGCCGACAGCGTTTGCGCAGTTCCTCTGTTAGCATTGTGCCAAATTTGTTTCACGTTTGTACCACCCTAGTCCCTCCACTTACTGTTAAATTAAGTGAAAGGCATCTGCCTCAGTGATAAATGAACAAGGTCAACTTGTGGTTGAAGTTCACAGACTAGAAGTCCATTGGGGTCTCCCTGTGCATCAAATCCTACTGACAACGGCTGCACCATTCCGCTATTAGCAATGTGCAAAATTTGTTTCGCCACTGTGCCCCCACTACCCAAGTGCCTTCACTGAAGCGTTCTCTGTTGTAGGTTCACTGCCTTTCACTTACTGCTAAAATTTGTTGTCTAGAGAGAATCGTTTACAAATACTACTGTTAGCAGGAGTGCAACATTTGTGTAATCTTACTGCTAGTCGATAGCATTTGTTTTCTGGTACAGTTTAGTAAAACTTCAAGTATTGTTTGCAGAGATACACCATTGTTGCAGGAGAAGGGGATGTAGCTCAGTGGTAGAGCGCATGCTTTGCATGTGTGAGGCCCCGGGTTCAATCCCCGGCATCTCCAAGATCTGCTCAAAATCCTCCGTTGTCTAGAGACAACCTTTTCACCCAAATAGATCACAGAGTCTTGTCCCAACCGTTGTCGTATTTTATTGTTTAAACGACTGAACGACTGATAGACTTGAAGCTGAAGAGCACGTCATGTTGTTGCTGAGTGGTTAATGCGATGGACTAGAAATCCTTTGGTGTCTCCCTGTGCACGTTGGAATCCTAGTGACAACAGTTGCACCGTTCTATTATTAGCAGGCCGGGTAACTCTGTGCAAAATCTGTTTCACGCTAGTGCCCCTGTGCCCTAGTGTCACTGCTCCCGCACAGGTTCGAGTCCTGCCGATGACGGGTGCACCGTTCCACTGTTAGCAGGCCAGGTAACATTTGTTTCACCCTAGTGCCACCGGCAAATTCATTCTCTGTTGGATTGTTAAGCAAAGCTTCAGGTATTGTCTACTGAGACATACCATTAAATGAAAGGCATTGTCTCGCAAGTGGTTAAGGTGGTGGACTAGAAATCCATTGCGTTCTCCTTGCGCAAGTTCAAAATACTACTGTTAGCAGGTGTGCAACATTTGTGTGATCTCAGTGCCAGTCAATAACATTTGCTTTCTGGTACCGTTTAGCAAAAGCTTCAGGTATTGTTTGCAGGCCGAGTGGTTAAGGCGGTGGACTAGAAATCCATTGGGGTCTCCCCGCGCAGGTTGGAATCCTGCTGACAACGGTTGCGCAGTTTGTTTCACACTTGTCCTTTGCATGTGTGAAGCCCTGGGTTCAATCTCCAGGATCTGCTCGAAATCCAGTGTTTCGAGACAACCTTTTCACCCAAATAGATCACAGAATCTTGTCCCAACCATTGGGAACCTGAAGGGGCTGCCCGTACACCAACTCCTTAGCCCCAACATGAGTGCTGTGGCGGTGGACCTTCGCATGCTGGCACGAACAAACCTTGCCAACTCCATCCGCTGGGAGGGTTTAATGCCTGGATGAGAAAGACAATGCATGGCATCGAACAGCCGCTGTCTCTCAGCTGCGGTCTTGGTGTCTGTGAAAGCCCTGGCCATGTCCGCCGACCAATCGATGCTGTGCTTGGTGGCTTTCCCTTTTAGGTAGGGGGCCGCATGTGATCCACTGCGCGGGGGACGAAACGGTGGTAAAAGGTTACCATCCCCAAAAACTCCTGGAGTGCCCTGACCGACATTGACATGACCATGTATGAGATAATGGAGTCCATCAGGTGCTGGACAGCTTGGGTGGCGTTTTTAAGCCCGAAAGGAATGCACATGAACTCGAACAGTCCAAAGGGGGTTATAACAGCCGTCTTAGGGATGTCCTCTGGGCGGAAGGGTACCTGATGGTAGTCCTGGACCAAATCCACTTTTGAGAATATGACCTTCCCGAGAAATGCTGTATATGCGGGACTGGATACCGGTCAGGGTTGGTAGTGTCGTTGAGGCGGCGGTAGTCCCCACAAGGGCAAAGCGACCGTTGGGCTTCAAGACCATGTGTAAAGGAGAGGCCCATGAGCTGTTGGACCGGCGGACGATCCCATGGTTCTCCATGTTGGTGAACTCAGCTTTTGCCACAGCGAGTTTCTCCGGGTCAATCGGGTATAGGGTAAAATTGAATTTATGGGATTGTTGCTATTTGTGGCTATCAATATGTAGATCTAGATAATTTTACTTGCAAAAAAATAATAATAATTAAAAAAAAGATAATAATAATTATAATTATATATATATATATATATATATATATATATATATATATATATATATATATATACATACACACACACACACACAGGACACTCGCACACAGAAAATACATATTAAATACAGAACAAAAAGGACACCATTAATTAAAACGAGAAATAAAGTGTATACATTCAAAAACCAATAAAAGGACATACCTAGAAATCATTTCTTTAAGTACCTGCAATTAAGAAGTTTCATAAAATCACAGGCCCATACCCTGGATAGACCTTCCATGTCAGTTATAGAGGAGTGTATTGTAAGTAATAAGGATGGTAGAGGTCAGCTGTCAGTGTTGTACAGTATGCTACAATCCAAATCGAAGGACAACTCCCACTGTAGACTCAATGCATGGAGAGATGACTTAGGAATAAATATTACAGAAAATGAGTGGGAAGATGCTTGTCTAAAGGCACAAACAAAGACTATAAACACAGCACTAAAACTCATACAATACAAGTGGCTATTCAGAACTTATGTGACACCTGTAAAACTACATCACTACAACCCCAACATTCCTGATAGCTGTATAAAATGTAATGATTGTGTTGGCTCTCTGCTGCACTGCATGTGGGAATGCCAAAAAATTCAGTCATTTTGGAAAGATGTAACCGACATGATTTCACGTATGTCTAACACGGTGGTTCCACTTGAGGCAAGGCTCTGTATATTAGGTATTTACCCTGATCACTATGTACCAGGCCGCAAAACTGCTCCCTTGATTGATCTATCCTTACTTCAGGCTAGGAGAGTGATTGCATTAAGGTGGAAAAGTATGGAAGGCCCTACACGGGGAATGTGGTTACGGGAATTGGCGTCATGTTTGACACTGGAGAAATTAACTTATGTTGCCAAAGGGAAACTAAACAAGTTCACAGAGATATGGGACACTTTTATGCAGTTCCTGGAAAGTGATCGGACTGTAATTAATGATTAAAACTTGCCGGTGGAAGCTGGCATGCCTTTTATAAATAAGCAGGACCGCTATTGATTTTGTGTTTTTTTGTTGTTTGTATTTTATTCATTTATTATCATTATTATTATTGCTTTTGTTTATTGTATTTTTGTATGTTGGTTTGTATTTTTTATTTTTACTTTTTTATTTATTTTTTTTATTTTTTTTTTTTTTTATATGTGTGTGTATATACAGTATGTGTATGTGTATATATATATATATATATATATATATATATATATATATATATATACTGTATATATGTATGTATATATATATATATATATATATATATATATATATGTATGTATATATATATGTATGTATATATATATATATATATATATATATATATATATGTATATATATATATATATATATATATATATATATATATATATATATATATATATATGTATATATATATATATATATGTATGTGTGTGTATGTGTGTTGTGGCAACCCCAATCGTCAGCCGGGTAGGGTCCCGGGAAAAATGCTAGGAAACAAGGTGGCTGGGCAACGGGTGGCGTTTATTGCTGGCAGCACAAAAGGAAAAATCAAAGAACAACTCAGGTACTGCCCCAGCGGGGTAGACAAACAAAAGGAATGTGCCTCGGATCCTGGTCCGTTCGGAAGGGCGGCGTGGAGCTCGCTCCCGGCTTCCCGCCGCTCAGCACTGTGGGTTGAGAGAGAGGCAAAAAAAAAGGCGTTAATGCGCTCTCGGATCGTACCCCCCACCGCGTCCGTCTTCCACTCGACTTTTTCCTCCCCCCTCCTCTCCGGGCCCGGCCCTTAAATCCCCTCGCCCGTCTCGCCCCCCCAGGTGATCGCAATCCCCCTGATCGTCTGGGTCGGCTCGATGTGTCATCCAGCGCCGCCGCGCTGAGCGGCATATATCTCCCGCGGACTACTTGTCCGCGGAGAGGGAGCCGCTCCGGGCGTTGGTGCGGATCGTCAGCGCCAGTCAGCGTGGGGTTGCCACACACCCCCACCCTCGGCAGCAAGCGGGGGGTCCCTTGGGTTAGCCCTAGGCAGGTGCCCCTCCGGGATAGGGCGTCCGCATTGGCGTGGTCCCGTCCTGGCCGATGGACCACCTGGAAACTGTAGTCCTGTAGCGCCAGGAACCAGCGGGTCACTCTGGCATTGGTGTCTTTGGCCGACGCCATCCATTTCAGGGGTGCGTGGTCTGTGACGAGGGTAAAGTGGCGTCCGAGGAGGTAATACCGGAGTTTCTCCAGGGACCACTTGATTGCCAGCGCTTCCTTCTCTACCGTCGAGTAGGCCCTCTCACTGGCCAGGAGTTTGCGGCTGATGAAGGTCACCGGGTGCTCCTCTCCTGACCTGACCTGGGACAACACCGCTCCCAGCCCCACCTCGGATGCGTCTGTGTGGACCACAAAAGGCAGGTCAAAGTCCGGGGTGATGAGCAGTGGTTCTGTGCAGAGGGCCTGCCGTAGGCGTGAGAAGGCCTCCTCGGCCTCCTCTGACCACTCCACTCGGTCGGGTAGAGACCTCCGCGTCAACTCATGGAGGGGGCTGGCCAGAGTTGCGAACTGGGGAATGAATCTTTGATAGTACCCGACGAGCCCCAGGAAGGACTTCACCTGTTTTTTTGTTTTCGGCCTGGGCCAGGTCCGGATGCTCTGTACCTTGTCCTCTTGGGGCTTTACGTTGCCCCTCCCGACTCGATATCCCAGATAGGAGGCCTCTTCCAGGCCCAGGTGGCACTTTTTTGGGTTGGCTGTGAGTCCGGCGTCCCGGAGCGCTCCCAGGACGGCTCGGAGGTGGTGTAGATGCAGGGTCCAGGTGGTGCTGTGTATCACTATGTCGTCGATGTACGCGGCGGCATATTGTCTGTGGGCCCGAAGGACCCGGTCCATCATCCTCTGGAAGGTTGCGGGTGCCCCATGCACCCCAAACGGAAGGACGGTGTATTGGTAGAGCCCGTCTGGGGTGGCGAATGCCGTCTTCTCCCGGGCCCTCTGTGTGAGGGGAACCTGCCAGTATCCCTTGGTCAGGTCTAGGGTGGATATGAATCGAGCCTGGCCCAGCCTCTCTATCAGCTCGTCTATCCGGGGCATGGGGTAGGCGTCGAAGGCTGATACCTCGTTCAGCTTCCGGAAGTCGTTACAGAACCGGTAGGTCCCGTCCGGTTTGGGGACTAGGACCACCGGGCTGGACCAGGCACTGTGGGACTCTTCTATGACTCCCATCTGCAGCATGCTCGCGACCTCCGCCCTAATGGCGGCGCGCCGTGCTTCCGGAATGAGGTAGGGGCGTAGGCGGACTCTGGCCCCCGGTTCCGTCCGGATGTCGTGGCTAGCCGTTGTGGTCCGACCGGGTCGCTCGGAGAAGACGTCCAGGTGCTGGAGTACCACCGCCCTCGTGTCCTGGACCTGGCTCGGGCTCAGTGCCTCCCCCACTGGTACCTCGGGAAAGGGCAGTCAAGCGGACAGGGTCAGGAGAGCCGGGTCCCGCGGGCCGGTCAGCGGTTGCCACCGCTTCAGCAGGTTGATGTGGTAGAGCTGGATGGCCTTGCGTCTTCCCGGTTGCCGCACCCGGTAATTGACGTCGCCGACCCGGTCGATAATGTCATATGGCCCCTGCCACTTGGCCAGGAACTTGCATTCCGAGGTGGGGACGAGGACGAGCACCTGGTCCCCCGGGTTGAAGGTGCGCAGTTGGGCCCCTCGGTTGTACACCCGGGTTTGGGCTTGTTGGGCTCGTCCGAGGTGTTCCCGGACCACGGGCCAAATCTGTGCCATCCGGCCCCGCACCTGCTCGACGTGCTCGATGACGGTGCGGTGGGGGGATGGTCGGCTCTCCCAGGCGTCCCGGGCTATGTCGAGGAGTCCCCTCGGTCGTCTGCCGTACAGTAGCTCGAAGGGTGAGAAGCCCGTGGAGGCCTGGGGTACTTCTCGGATGGCAAACAGGACGTGTGGAAGCAGTTGGTCCCAGTTTTTCCCATCCACTTCCATGACCTTCTTCAGCATGGTTTTCAACGTCTTATTGAACCTCTCCACCAGTCCGTCGGTCTGGGGGTGGTAGACGGAGGTCCGTATGTGGCGGATCTGCAACAGACTGAGGAGGTCTTTTAACACCCGGGACATGAAACAAGAGCCTTGATCTGTCAGTATTTCTCGGACTATCCCCACCCGGCTAAATAGAATCATTAGTTCCCTTGCCACTGCCTTGGCGGTGGCGGCGCGGAGGGGGACAGCCTCGGGGTAGCGGGTTGCGTAGTCTACCATGACTAAGATGTATCGGTGGCCTCGGCTAGTTCTGGGGAGGGGGCCCACAATGTCTAAGCCCAGCCTGTCGAACGGGACTTCTATCAATGGCATGGGAATGAGGGGGTTCCGTACTGAGGGCCTCGGGGCCGTGCGTTGGCATTCGGGACAGGCCCGGCAGTAATCCTCAACATTCTTTTTCACCCCTGGCCAGTAAAACCTATCCAGTATTCTGTCCCTCGTCTTGTCCATCCCCAGATGAGCCCCCAGGAGGTGGGTGTGCGCCATGTACAGGATTTTGCTCACATATGTCCTTGGAACCACCAATTGTTCCACCTCCTCGCCCCCCCTCTGTACTACCCTATATAGTAACCCCCCCCGGGTACTAAAGTGTGGGTATTGCCGGCTACTCACCGAGTCCCGTGATACGCCCTCGTGGCCTTGTACATGTCCCCAGGCGTGTCTGAGGGCGTCGTCTTCCAGCTGGGCGGTGGCGAACCGACCGCCCCGGTCCTCACCTCCCTCGATGGCCAGGGGGAAGTCTGAGAATTCGGTGAGGGGCGGGCTCTCTCTCTCCTCGGGTGGGGGTGTCTGCTCGGAGGCGGTCATCGTGTCCGGCGTCCCCTGGGGCAGGGAGTCCGTGGATGAGGCGTGTGGCGGGCGGACCTCCTCGCTCGTGGGTCGGTCGGGGGACCCTTCGGCCTCGGAGTCGGACCGGGACGGTGTGGGGCGTCCTGCCATATAGGCGGACCGGCTACGCAGCCGGCGGGGTCTGGTCCGGGGTTGTCGGGGGTGGGGTAGCCCTAGCTCAGCCCCAAACAGTTTTTTAAAAATGGGGCAGTCCTGTCCGATCAACAGGGGTACGGGAAGGTTCGGCACCACCCCGGCTAGGATCGTGAAGGTCCCCTTCGGGGTTCGTACGGTGATCCGACTGGTAGCGTAGGTCTCTGTCTGACCGTGGATGCAGCCCACGTCGACTCCCTGTCCGTGAGGTCCGTCGGCCAGACCGGGTCGGATCAGGGTGACCATGCTCCCTGAATCGAGGAGGGCATGGGTGTCGTGTCGCCCCACCCGTACCGGCAGGCTTGGGGATACGGTGCCCTCGTGTGACCAGCAAGTGGTCCGGAGACAGGCTCCTCCCCTCTGGTCTGTAGGACCTGCCGTGGGCATCGACACATCCCCTGCTCCGGGACAATGGCGTGCCAGGTGACCCTTCTGTCCACAAGTGTAGCACCTCCACTCCTCTCTTGGCGCCTGCGGGCCCGGGCCTCGGCGGACCCCGGGGTTCTGATACGGGTAGGCTGGGGCACGGAAGGGTGGCGCCCGTACGCGCTGGGTCTCCGCCACCCGTCCGCGTCGCTCGGGTCGCGTCTCGTCCCCTCCCGGCGCCGGGGCGGTTCCTCCGCACAGCCGCTGGGTAACCTGGTGGTTCTCCAGGAGCTCGACGAGGTCGTTCACCGTCCGGAGTTGGTTCCCGGAGGCCCAGCGTTTGGCCCCGTGGGGTAGGGATCGGATGCAGCGGTCTATCACGAGCCGGTCCAGCAGCGGGGGTCCATCTCCTTCCATGAGCCACCGCTCCGCTAGGCGGACGAGGTGCGAGACCTGGCCTCTCACCGAGCCGAGCGGGTCGTACGTCCAGTCATGGTAGCGCTGCGCTTGGGCGGGTAGGCTGTGACCATAGTGCGCGAGGATGGCCTGTTTGAGCGTGGGATAATGCCCCGCCCGGAGGGGCGTGAGATCCCGGTAGGCTCGTTGTGCTTCCCCGGTCAGGAAGGGCGCTAGGATGTGGCCCCACTGGTCTGCTGGCCACTGCTCCCGATCTGCTGTCCGCTCGAATATCTCGAGGTACGCCTCCACGTCATCCTCCGGACCCATTTTCGTTAGCCGCTTCGTGGGGGCGGCGTAGGCTGGTTCCCGACCAAGCTGCTCGGCCATCCGGACCATACATCTCCTCAACACCTCAATCTCCTCGTCTCTCGTTGCGGGCTGTCCTGCCGGCTGCATCATGTTCTGGGTTGGGGTTCGTCAAGGGATCGCGTTGCCCGCATCCTCCACCACTGTGGCAACCCCAATCGTCAGCCGGGTAGGGTCCCGGGAAAAATGCTAGGAAACAAGGTGGCTGGGCAACGGGTGGCGTTTATTGCTGGCAGCACAAAAGGAAAAATCAAAGAACAACTCAGGTACTGCCCCAGCGGGGTAGACAAACAAAAGGAATGTGCCTCGGATCCTGGTCCGTTCGGAAGGGCGGCGTGGAGCTCGCTCCCGGCTTCCCGCCGCTCAGCACTGTGGGTTGAGAGAGAGGCAAAAAGAAAGGCGTTAATGCGCTCTCGGATCGTACCCCCCACCGCGTCCGTCTTCCACTCGACTTTTTCCTCCCCCCTCCTCTCCGGGCCCGGCCCTTAAATCCCCTCGCCCGTCTCGCCCCCCCAGGTGATCGCAATCCCCCTGATCGTCTGGGTCGGCTCGATGTGTCATCCAGCGCCGCCGCGCTGAGCGGCATATATCTCCGGGAGCCGCTCCGGGCGTTGGTGCGGATCGTCAGCGCCAGTCAGCGTGGGGTTGCCACAATATATATATATATATATATATATATATATATATATATATATATATATATATATATATATATATTTTTTTTTTTTCTCATTCAACATTCATCCTTGAGTGATTGTGCTGTTGAGGGTGGGGGGAGGAGGGATGTTCCTGATGTTGCTGTCCCTGTGACTGCATGTTCTCTTTATAAAAAAACACCAATAAACATATTGTTAAAAAAAAAAAAAAAACAACAACAATATAAGCAATAACATCAAGTAAGGGAATACAAATTACTTTAATATTACTATTTAATAATATATACATGTAAATTACTTTAATATCTAAAATGACTAATATTATTGAAAGTCAACTGTGAGTTGAATTATTACATATAGGCCTACGTTTGATTTGTTTTATACGTCAGTGTATAAAAGTGTGTGTTTGTGTGTGCTGTGTGCGTGTGTGTGCGTGCGTGTGTGCGTGTGCGTGTGCGAGTGTGAGGGGGCGGAGCATGGGGTGTATTGGGGCGGAGCCAACCGCCGTCTCTCACGAGCGTATTTACTGCGTCACACTATTTACTGCTGCTACTTCCTAGCAAGCGTAGCGTTAGCTGTTTATTAGCAGCCCAGGACCCTGCTAGCGTAGCGACTTCAAACCCGTATTTGACCCAACATGAACGTGATAGACCATGTGCGCGACATGTCGGCCGCGGGGCTCCACTCTAATGTACGGATTATGAGCAGTTTGTTGTTGACGATGAGTAACAACAATCCGTAAGTAGCGGTGGCTTTTTGAATGTGGTATCCGTCTATTTGCTGGAGGGGTGCTCCCAGTAGCTGCGTAGTGTTGGCAACAGAGCAGTGTTGGATATGTTAACACGTAAACCAGTTTGGCATTTTAATTCATTCTGCGATTATATAAGTATATATAAACTACGCTATGCATTTGATCGTAACTGTAAATGCACGTTTCACACCCAAGAATTAGACGTACATTTAAGATGCCATTTGTTTATACTACCTAGTGTATACTAACAATAATTCATAATATTATGGTGTTATAAAATACAGGATAGTTATGCTGAAGTACGAGGTTAAACCGACTCTGTTCATTCTGTAATATGATTGTATATCGTATACACCTTTTTCTACGCATGTTGATCGTTTGCTGATGCATAGGATTTTTGTATGGTTTTGATGGCATAACTAAAAATCTATGTTTTTGTGTTACATTTTTTTTAAATGTATCTATTTTGTCCCATACATTGCAGAGAGCTGTTTTCCCCTTCCCAGAAGTACCAGCTCCTTGTGTATCATGCGGACGCCATCTTCCATGATAAGGAGTACAGGAATGCAGCCTGCAAGTACAGCATGGCCCTCCAGCAGAAGAAGGTCATCAGCAAAACATCCAAAGTTCGTACTTCCACAGGTGGCGGGGCGTCCAACATCCAGGCCCAGGTAGCTTGTGTTGAAACTCATCCATGTTTAAGTGCTTTTCATAATGGATTACGTAACGTTTGCCTGTAAAACGGCAGATTGCGTTGAAGTGATCAAAAAGCACCATTCTCCGTGGGTCTTATTAACGTGAGTACATGACTGTACATAACTTTTCAGAGCCTGCCCTCGGAGATTGAGGTGAAATATAAGATAGCGGAGTGCTACACCATATTGAAACTGGATAAAGATGCCATTGCAGTGCTGGATGGGATCCCAGCCAGACAGAGAACTCCAAAGGTAGGCTGCCAATGCTCCTTCCGCTACTTTAAGGGCATGTTTAGCTGGGTTTGATGAGACTTAAAGCGGTCAACACATGAGTGTTAAGCAAAGCACTGGTGCTAGGTTGGGTTTTCAAAATATAGCCAGACAACAGTTCAACGCTTTTATCGCACAAAAAACATGAAAACGTGAATTTTGGTTAAAGGGGAAGAAAGCCGTTGGCGTAAAGCTGTAATCTGAATGGATGTGCTGAAAGTTCAGCATCAACCGGGGTCAAAGTTGAAATAGTTTGAACTTTGTGTGGAGCGGCAAGGTGGAGAATCCGAGCGGTCCACTACGCCCAGCGTAGCGCTAACACTAGGTTGGGCTTCAGCGCTCAACTCCATAGGAATACATTGGCCATGCTGGCAACACCGCGCTGAATGCTCATTGTTGAGCACTTTAGCCTTCCTCATTTTCATGAGATGTGATCTTTTGGCAAATCTCTTTAGGTGGAAATTGAGTTGAGGATGAAGACATTTTTGTTTTCTCTTTGTGCCTCAGATCAATATGATGCTAGCTAACTTGTACAGGAAGGCTGGCCAAGAGCGATCCGCTGTGACGAGCTACAAGGAGGTCCTGAGACAGTGTCCCCTGGCCCTAGATGCCATCATAGGTATGGGTCTTCATCACACCAAACTATTTATGCATTTATTGTTAAGTCTTGGATAGGCATGTGATGTGCACTGCACCAACCAGCCTGTGTATGGTACACTCTCAGACTGTCCTCTTTCTACCCTGGTACCCCAGGCCTCCTGTCTCTCTCGGTGAAGGGAGCTGAGGTGGCGTCCATGACCATGGACGTGATCCAGAGCATCCCCAACTTGGACTGGCTGTCCGTCTGGATCAAAGCGTACGCCTTCATACACGCCGGGGACAATCAAAGGGCCATCAACACCATTTGGTGAGCGGAGCCACTTTCGACCGTATTCACCTATAGCACCTAACATATTGGTTAGTTGGGTGGGGAAACCTTCTCCATTTTTTTGGAAACCATAACAACTCAATGTGTTGTTTAGTTGTGCGTTCCACTTCCCCACCCAAGTAGCATTAGAACGCATTAGAATGGTTTCATGGTTTCCTCCATAGATTCTAGACGGTTTCCCCACCCAACTAAACAATATGGCCGCTAGGTGAATAAGGCGTCTGTCAGATGAGCTCTGGTGAAACCTCCTAAAACCCAATGCCCTAAAGCAGGGGTCTTCAACGTTTTCCAGGCCAAGGACCCCCAAACTGAGAGATGGAGCGGGGACCCCCTACTTATATATATTGTGTAAAATTGTGTTTTATATTAAACTGGTCCTATAGTGCCATGTATAAATGTACCTTGTTATTGTGCATTCAATACTAAGATATTGAGATGCCGAAATGGATGCCAATAATATTCTGAATGGAAAGTTTACTTTTAAAAAGTTGCCAAATGGTTTCATTGACAAGACCAAAGTGATCTGTGTGTTTTGTCGTTGTGAACTGAGCTATCATCGCAGCACGTCCAATCTGAAATACCACTTGATGGCTGGAAGCAGCTGATGCGTATTCTCCGCCCCCTCGTCAAAGCCAGGTGACAACTTGCACAAAGCAAGTCGATCCACTTTTCCATGTTGATAAGAGCATTAAAATGAGAAAAAATAATGGGACAAAAAGAAATCAAGGGACATTTAGATTTGATAAAAATGTGCGATTATTTGCAATTAATTGCGAGTTAACTATGACATTAATGCGAATGCAGCACTAATATATATATATATATATATATATATAGAGTTGTTATCGGAAATTGCTCCGATACTGCCGAAAATGCTGGCATCGGTATCGGCGACTACTGGAGTCCAGGCACCGATCCGATACCACGTAATTTATTCAATTAGTAATCTAATAGGGGTTATGCGCAACATACTTCTGCATTCTGCGAAACAGGTCTCATCACATCCGGTTCAGGTCCGCTGTACCGCGCTCACATTATTTTATTTATTAATCCGCACTTCCAGATAGGGTGGCCATTCGTCCGGCTTTAGGCCGGACTGTCCGGTTCCCCCTCCCGTCAGCTGTAGGTCCGCGGTGTGTTGCGATCGCGCGCGCCCCCCCCCCCCCCCCCCCCACGGCCGTAGGTCCGAGGCGCGCAACAACTCATAAATGGTCACCCTACTTCCAGACCGTCGCCGGGGCTTCAGAGTAATGTGTCCGAGGAGAGTAGCCCTCTCCCGGACTCACTCGCTAGCTTTTACCGCTGTTTTTTTTTTTTCATCCATCTTTTCTTCTCACTAACATTCAGATGTTAAAATCAAATAAAACGCCAACACTAAAAAGGGCTAACTAGGTTAGCTGTTAACTGTTCTATTTAAAAATAAATGGCTTGAATTTGCTCTATTTATTCATGTTTTACAAAGAGTTTAACCTGAGCCAGGCCTTACCACTATGATAATCATATCACAGTCATGCATGTATGCTATTTTTATAACATACTGGTATCGGATCGGTACTCGGTATCGGCCGATACCCACAGCACAAGTATCGGTATCGGGAGGGAAAAAATGGTATCGGAACATCTCTCTCTCTCTGTCTGTCTGTCTGTCTGTCTGTCTGTCTGTCTGTCTGTCTGTCTGTCTGTCTGTCTGTCTGTCTGTCTGTCTGTCTGTCTGTCTGTCTGTCTGTCTGTCTGTCTGTCTGTCTGTCTGTCTGTCTGTCTGTCTGTCTGTCTGTCTGTCTGTCTGTCTGTCTGTCTGTCTGTCTGTCTGTCTGTCTGTCTGTCTGTCTGTCTGTCTGTCTGTCTGTCTGTCTGTCTGTCTGTCTGTCTGTCTGTCTGTCTGTCTGTCTGTCTGTCTGTCTGTCTGTCTGTCTGTCTGTCTGTCTGTCTGTCTGTCTGTCTGTCTGTCTGTCTGTCTGTCTGTCTGTCTGTCTGTCTGTCTGTCTGTCTGTCTGTCTGTCTGTCTGTCTGTCTGTCTGTCTGTCTGTCTGTCTGTCTGTCTGTCTGTCTGTCTGTCTGTCTGTCTGTCTGTCTGTCTGTCTGTCTGTCTGTCTGTCTGTCTGTCTGTCTGTCTGTCTGTCTGTCTGTCTGTCTGTCTGTCTGTCTGTCTGTCTGTCTGTCTGTCTGTCTGTCTGTCTGTCTGTCTGTCTGTCTGTCTGTCTGTCTGTCTGTCTGTCTGTCTGTCTGTCTGTCTGTCTGTCTGTCTGTCTGTCTGTCTGTCTGTCTGTCTGTCTGTCTGTCTGTCTGTCTGTCTGTCTGTCTGTCTGTCTGTCTGTCTGTCTGTCTGTCTGTCTGTCTGTCTGTCTGTCTGTCTGTCTGTCTGTCTGTCTGTCTGTCTGTCTGTCTGTCTGTCTGTCTGTCTGTCTGTCTGTCTGTCTGTCTGTCTGTCTGTCTGTCTGTCTGTCTGTCTGTCTGTCTGTCTGTCTGTCTGTCTGTCTGTCTGTCTGTCTGTCTGTCTGTCTGTCTGTCTGTCTGTCTGTCTGTCTGTCTGTCTGTCTGTCTGTCTGTCTGTCTGTCTGTCTGTCTGTCTGTCTGTCTGTCTGTCTGTCTGTTACATATGGAGTAATGTAACGAAAGTAATTTCCCCCTGGGATTATTAAAGTATTTCTGATTCCTCGTTGATGGGACATGTTGTGAATGAACCGGTGCCCAGCTTGAAAGAGCTCCTGTGTGTCGCTGAATGTGTGCATTGCTGACTGAAAGACATCTTCTGCCTCCATTTATCTGTTCACTACAGTGTGTTGGATTCATGTTAATGTGTATTTAAAGCCATTTCAATTTGTGGAAAAAAATTGCGGGGGCAATATAAAAAAAATGTCTAATCAACCAAAACTTTCGCGACCCCCCCCCTGCAGTACCTCCGCGGACCCCCTAGGGGTCGCGGATCCCCTGTTGAAGACCTCTGCCCTAAAGGTTGCAATGGCAAAATAATCAAAACGGTGAAAATATTAATGTATTGGCTTTTTATGTGCCCCTTGTATCTCAGCTCCCTGGAGAAGAAGTCTCTCTTGCGTGACAACGTGGAGCTGCTAGTGAGCCTGGCTGATGTCTACTTCAGGGCAGGGGACACAAAGAACTCCATCCTCAAGTTTGAACAAGCCCAGATGTTGGACCCTTACCTGATCAAAGGTGCAGTTATCTCCCGAAAATGTTTAAATGTCACTGAGGTACGATTGTAATTGTATTGTTATATATGTTGTTCTTGAAAACTCCTCATTAGTCTTTTTTATTATATTGATTTCATTAGCTGGGGACTGCTACAGGTTGCTAACAAATAAAAACACTTACATACAAGTACTACAGTACTTGTAGCCCATTTAGAATACTTTTACTTACTTTTACTAATTATTTAGTAATTTTCATCCAAAGTGACTTGCCTTGAATCCCAATACAAGTCATTAAGAAGCACACCGGCATCTTGGGGATGGAACCCAGAACCCATTAACCTTGAAGTTTAACACCCTACTATGCTACTATTACACTATCCTGTTCTATTCCACATGTTGAATCAACATTTACTTGTGGTTATTTGTGCTGCCAGGCATGGACGTGTATGGCTACCTGATGGCCCGAGAGGGACACCTGGAGGACGTGGAGGTCCTGGGAGGCAGACTCTTCAACATCTCAGACCAGCACGCCGAACCATGGGTCATCTCTGGGTGAGTCAACCAGCCTCCCATTGGGAAGAGGTTCATTCATGCATGGTGGTCAATTCTGATTCTGATGGTGAAACAGGGTACTCACGGAGCTATTAAAAGTATTAAATCCTAATTTACAAAATGTAAATTTAAGGCCTTAAAAGGAATTGGATATAATTTGCATCTCTCGGGAAAGGAAAAATAATAAACCTCAAACCAATAAATGTCAAACATGTATTTTATGTGAAATAGATATTTATTTGCCTCCTGCGTCATGCACAAGCTGTGTTGACCACTGCACTGGCGCGATAACTTTATGTGTGTGCAGGATACTTGTGTTGTCAGACAGGCAGCACTGCTTTATTGCACTATGTGAATATATTTGTATACTAAAAATAATTCCAGGTTGGTGACTGTCATTTACCTATACGCCGCTGGGCCGTAGAAATTGTGTTTCAAGTGGTATTAAAAAGTCTTTAATTGAACTGGTTGAAACCTGCAGATACCCTGTGAAAGTGTGCCGATAAGCCACACACAGTGTGGTTGTTTAACAGTATTTCCTCTTTGGCATTTCTGCAGTTCTCCATTACTTCATCACATGTTTCGTGATGACAATGTAGCATTCTGCAGTTTCCTCCCGCATAGGTTGTGATTGGTCTTCTTCGTTCTTTTCTTCTTCTTTCAGCTGTCATAGCTTTTACAGTAAGCGTTACTCCCGTGCTCTGTACCTGGGGGCAAAGGCCATCCAGTTGAACAGCAACAGCGTGCAGGCCCTCCTCCTGAAGGGGGCGGCGCTGAGGAACATGGGACGCGTCCAGGAGGCCATTATCCACTTCAGAGAGGCCATGAGACTGGCACCCTGCCGCCTGGACTGCTACGAAGGCAAGCCGGCTGTTGTCACAGCCCAAAAAAAACTCTGCAGACAAAGTTTATCAGATTTGGATGCAAAATAACAAACTAAGGTCATCGCGTCCTCTCTTGCCAGGTCTGATTGACTGTTACCTGGCGTCCAATGGGATCCGAGAGGCCATGGGGATGGCCAACAACATTTACAAAACCCTAGGGGCCAATGCACAGACTTTGACCATCCTGGCCACGGTTTGCCTGGAGGACCCCGTGACCCAGGAGAAGGCCAAGGCGCTTCTAGACAAAGCACTTGCCCAGAGACCTGACTACACCAAGGCTGTGGTCAAGAAAGCTGAACTACTGAGTATGCAGTACTTTAATCACCAACAATGGCAGCAAACATTAAATGGAAATAAGATGCCCCGCTCTATTTTTTTGACTGTTGAAATCAATTCATATTTTTCTCTTGTTAAAGGCCGAGAGCAGAAATATGAAGAAGGGATTGCTCTCCTTCGCAACGCCCTGGCCAATCAGAGTGACTGTGTCCTGCACAGAATGCTGGGTGATTTCCTGGTGGCGGTCAATGATTACCAAGAAGCCATGGACCAGTACAGCATAGCTCTTAGGTAAGACTACCCCATTACCAGTTATTTCAGTTTGGAGTTTCTCGCTTTCTGAGGACTTTCCAGGTAATTGAGAACCACGCTTTTATGCGGACCTGAATCCAAAGCATCTGCAATTCTTGTTAGAATTCATCTGATGCATTGTAGATAAGAATCAAGTGTCACACATTGGTTGTGACGTTGACGTACAAACCCGTGTGACGTTTGAAAGTGCTTGCACACGGCCCTAACCAACACCCAACTAGAATGTTGGCCAACACTGATTCCACATAAAAACGCCAACAACCACACTACGGCACACTACGAAACACTTTGTTTACATGTCTATGCTCTATATCTTTCTGCTTTCCATGAAAAGCCTGGATCCCAATGACCAGAAGTCTCTGGAGGGCATGCAGAAGATGGAGAAGGAGGAGAGCCCCACGGACGCCACAGTAGAGCTGGACGGAGACGACATGGAGGGCAGCGGCGAAGAGGGAGACCTGGAGGGCAGCGACAGCGAGGCGGCTCAGTGGGCTGACCAGGAGCAGTGGTTTGGCATGCAGTGACCCCCAGCAACCACCCCTCAGACCTGGCTGCAGGGTGTCTTGATTCATGGTTCATCGCTACGTGCCGCACTGCACAATGCAGTGCAGAAGGGTGGAACGGTTGTTTGCCAATGGGTGCGCCCTCGACGCGTTGTCCCCTCGCATGCTCCTCGAGGATTTCATGGAGAATGTAACTCAACATGTGGGGGTGAAAGTGGATATGAATTATTTCTTTCTTGTAGTCTTTATTTTGTTAAAATTTCTCAGCTACCGAGTTAAAAGGAGAACATAAAAGCCTGCTGAAGGTTACAGTACCAGTCTTGACTCTCGATCGAACACTCGAGTGTTTGTCATATCTGGTGCTCTTCAGTTCAATCTGTTCTTTTGACTCTGTTGCCTCAGAAATGTGGTTTCATGTGTGGACTTGAATATTAATACATTCTGTGTGAGTCTCCTAAGTTTGCCTTTGTAAATAAAAAAACATTTTATGTTGGACGTTAACATTTTCAAATGTTCTGTCTCCCTCTTAAGTGTAATGTTAAGTGTTTTTGTACATATTTTTTTTATTATACTTGTATAATAAATGCTTTGGCTAAATGTGACCCATAGTTCATTAAGAGAATGTCCATTGATTTTTTTAAATTTTATTTATCAAGTCTAAAATGCTGCAAATGCCCATCACAAGTTGAGTTTGAGTATTAAATAACATATTTGCTTGCTTTGTCTGACAAGCAGCCAAGAAAAACTGAACTATTCATTTTATATTGACCTGGAAGAGAAAGTTCAATTAAATACAGAAAGCAGAAAGTGTTTTGCATTTTTACTTTAAACACATTTTTACAATGATCAATTTTGTCAATCACTGAATAGATTTACTGACTAATACTTTCACTACTACATACATTTCATACGTTCATAGAATATGCTGTCTTGCCAGTTCATAGATCGTGCCATTCTCGGCGAGCGCCAGACATTTGATCGCTGGAAAAAACCCTGATCAAATGATTTTCTCAAATTCCTGACAGTTACAATTAAATTCTGATCTTTAAATAGAAGAAAAACACCACTTCCTGTATACGTTTTATTTACCTGAAACCACAGTTCTTGTGATACTGTACAATTTCCATTTCTGATACAGTACAGCAGTTTGGCGAAGATAGCAATAGAATGCCTGCCTTTCTCATGTTCAAATGTATACACCACTGCACCCTTTTAAGCTTTCAAATAGCACAAAAATCTACCTCAGACATGTAGCACATCTCAGTGGAAAGCACCAAGTCTTTCTACGATTATATTAAATTACGACCCATGTTAAGTATTTCCTTAGGAAAGATGACTGTTGTCATGTTTAGCCTCTTCAACATTTGTACTACGTGAACAAAGTCTTTTTTCCGTTTGCTTACATTATACATATAAATCGGCTATTACAGAGAGCTGGTCAAATGAATGGCTAATGTTTGAGGACATGCGTCACAGAATGTTGTACAGTGTACATCGTATCAACAACTCACAAGGATGGCATGAGAACAGTCCTCTAGATTGAAAAAGTCTAAAAGGCTTTTCATGCATTAGAAAGAAAAGACTTGGGACATGAGATCAACTGGTTAAAATCAAAACATTAATGTAGGTTTTATTAAAAAAAAACAAAAAAACAAATGAGCCATTTATCAAATTTTCTTAATTGACATGCAGGTCTCGGAAGATGTGTTGTTCCTCAAAACACACATGCACGGCACAAGAAAAGAAAATAAGAAACGGACCCTCTCAGGTCCTGGAAGGAACATAAGAGGAGAGGAGGGCTTACTTGGCCTTAGCTGCAGGGGAAAGAGAGAGAGGAAGAACCAAATCAATACGACACATGGAACCACAGGTCATAGGGTCCAGCACATTCTTTTAAATGGATGTTCACGTCTTTCCATATGCCATTTGAAAAAAAGTGGTAAAGGTTGTGCCGTTAGCAAATGAAATCAACCGGAGCATTAAACACAAAAACGAATGTGGCACTTTAATGTCAGCGTTTGCCAGTTATCCGTCAGTCATTAGTTTATTTACAATCATCAACATACCTGGCAAGGTTTAACCCTGTGCCAGGATGTACAGTGGAAAAGGCCACTGGTTATAGCCTGGCACTTGGTGACATTAAAGGCAATGTAAATTAATCAAGGACCCAAAAATATAATAGACGTACGCGGGGAGAGGTACAACAAGGCGCCTGTGGAGTGGAGCGTGGTTAGGACTGTGGGCATGCAGGTGGCGGTTACTCACTCAGTTCCACAACGGCTCGGAAGGCGTTGGAACAAACAACAGCTTTAGGCAAGAACACTAGCCTGGTATTATTGGAGTGAACATGCAAGAATACCTACCCTCATGGACCATGGGATCATTTTGAAAACCAAATATATGTATTTATATATACATAGACTACTTTGTGTGCTATATACAGATATACAACCTTCCAGAGTAGTGTGTGGCCAAGGATGTCTAGTCGTTGCTAATGGATACAACATAATCTACACAACATAGCGGCCCCGCCCCCCCATATTAGTTTGTGCTCAAATGATAAGACCATCAGCCTCTTGGTGTCCATTTCCTTTCACATATTCAAGTACAGTATGTGCACATTAGATATAAATTATAAAAGTAGGATTGGTGTGTATGAATATATATATATATATATATATATATATATATATATATATATATATATATATATATATATATATATATATATATATATATGCCAGTGTGTTTCAAGTAAACAAGTTTTAAAGAGCCTCTTCTAGATAAAAAAAAACCCACTTCTTACGAGATCAACCTAATGGTAACATTTACATCTTCCAAAACTGCCTTAAATGAAGATTTTAACATAATAAAAACAAAAATAAATTGTGCTAGTGTCTTTAGGCTGTGTCTAATTTACAAAAACAAACCGGCGCATACCTCAACAATCGATATGACAAGACTTATGAAAAAGTTGTGTAAAAAAGAAAAGGATGGTTACAGTCATATCAACAGCATTGAGGTAGCTGTGCTCTGCCCTAAGCAGAAAATAAAGAGGAACACGGTACGCAGAGCTCCAGAATGAGGGATAGCGGATAGTGGTGTTCATGCCGAGGGAGAGATATTTATTCATATTTATAGTTTAGCCTCTCTCCACATCTTTGACTTAATTTAAGAGTCCATAAACCATTTTAACTTTATTGTCCAAAAGGATCATGCTCACGCAAGCCACAATTCATGTACCCTCAAAGCCCTATCCAAAAATTACAAAAACTTTAATCATAAAATAGTGTAAATTCTCTGTACATATCATGACCGCGGGCCCTCTGTGCTTCTTCAACAAAAGACGACAACGAAGAAAGGCTTCATGTGACTGTAATGATAGACCTTGAGCAATAAAACATGACCGTCTTAAATAAAATTTAAAAAAATAAAAACCATGGAATGTGAAAATATCCTTGATACAAAAAAAGCTAAACAAAAAAAACAAACGACACAGGACGGCAGGCGAACTCTTGTCATCAGACAGAAGCTCCTGAAACTCAAGTTGATGCAGTTGTTGTTCCAAGTTAATGAAGTGATGGGGTTAACCATGTGTGTGTGTGTGTGTGTGTGTGTGTGTGTGTGTGTGTGTGTGTGTGTGTGTGTGTGTGTGTGTGTGTGTGTGTGTGTGTGTTAATGTCCACGTCACACAGGTGCATGGGGCGGGGGGATGAGAGGGTGGTGAGGAGGGGTAGTGTACCGGTGGGGAGTCAGTCAGGGCCAAAACATGGCTGAGGCATTAGTGTCAATGCTGTAAATCCACACCACCAGGGGGAGGCAGAGGGCCACGAAGGGCCAGGAGATGCCCTCCACGCATGCAGACATGGAGCAGCCCTTAGCCATGGGCTCGTCCAGCTGTTTACCGGATTCCAGGTAGTTCCTGGCCATGAACTTGAGCAGCTCGTCCAGCAGGATGACAGGGAAGGAGATCTTCAGCACCATCACCCACTGTGTGCTGTCCAGAGGCGTGATCTGGAAGATGACCTGCAGAGGGGCAACATGCACAATAGGAAAGTGTAAGGACCTGTGGCCACAACCTGGGCATCTTTTTTCATGCTTGTGCGCTGAAAAAAAAACAAAAAACTGCTGCGTCTGTTTTGTGGACAATTTCCACGACAACTAGCCACGTTAGTTCCTTAGCGCAACATCGAAATGGATTAAAAAAAAGACGGACAGTGTGCCTTTTGTCTAGGCATCTGCATTCTCCTGCCACTCATTGGAAAGAAACAGAAAAAACTGAATGAGAAAACTGATGAGGTTTAGTAGCAGACTTACAGGCAGAGGCTCCACGTAGAGGATGAGGAAGTGCAGGGACATGGAGAGGCAGATGGCCCCCAGTAGCCACACATTCTCCCAGGGAGGCATGCGAAGCAGGGACTGGTTCTCAGACAGACTGAACGGAAAGAACAAAAAAGAAACAAACACGTGGCAGTTAGTCTCCAAGAACCAACAACACCTTGAGGATGTGGCGTATCTCCTCCCCCTTGCATAATCTTGCACTACCAGACCTCAATTTTACAAGATTGCAGTGTTGAGCAGTGAGTGTTCAGGGAAAAATTGTCCGAATACTTTCTTTAACAAAGCTAGTTCTTCCTAGCGTAGCGTCTTGCTTGTTGCCAGCGAGGCGACAGGCCACTGTCTCTCCTTTCCTAACAAATTCCTGGGCTTGCTGGCTGCTTAGCTGAATGATAGCCACACCCACCCACCCACACACACCCACACACCTGTTAAGGGCGTTGCACATCTCGATGGTGACCAGCACGGACAGGGCCATGGTCATGGGGTAAGGAGACTCAAACACATGGCAGTCCAGGCCGTCAAAGTCAGGGTTGTCTGCTGAGCACTGGAGGAAGTGGCTCTGGGGGAGAGAAGAGTGGGGAGGAGAGGAGATCGGACAAGGTCAGGAATGATACAACAAAAAGGGACGGTTGACCAGCAAGAAACAAGACACAGGTCTGACTCACCAGCTGGTACAGTGTGATCTGGGGTCCTTCGTCAGCGACTGTAAACCACCAGGCAGCTGCTCCCACCGTGGCAGCGCCCACATAACCTGCAGCAGCAGCAACACAGCAGCCAGTAAGAACCATACAACCAGCAGCCAGTAAGAACCATACAACCAGCAGCCAGTAAGAACCATACAACCACAGCAGCCAGCTGTGGTTGTACACTAAAGACATAACACTAAGTTCTATTTTGTTTTCCGTCTGCCCATTGGAAAACAAGCAACTAAAATAAAAAGTGGGTTGTGGGCCAAACCTCCGATGGCCAGGTATCTGAAGAAGAGCCAGCCAGAGATGAGGGGCTCCTTGGCGTTACGTGGGGGCCGGTCCATGATGTCCAGGTCGGGGGGGTTGAAGCCCAGGGCGGTGGCGGGCAGACCGTCCGTCACCAGGTTCACCCACAGCAGCTGGACGGGTATCAGGGCCTCGGGGAAGCCCAGCGCGGCGGTCAGGAAGATGCTGTGGCGAGAGGACAAGGCTTCAGGTCTGCAGCCGTGCAGGTCTCTGAACGCTCGGCGCACAATGCGTTGAAGTCGACAGGATTCAATCACCCGTGTTAAGCAAAACAAATTGGTTCAGGATGGTGACGTAAATGCCCAAGCTACACAGTTTCAAAATTAAGAGATCTCCTCCCTCCCAAATGTTCTAACATTTTCGGTAAATAATATGGATTTTTAAAATATGAAACTCTTTACATTTGACTATAAGTGCCTTGACTCAGTGACATATGCGTTACTGACGATGAGATGGTCAAGACCTTCACCCTGGTCTTCATACTCCATAATGGACGATTCTGTCCCCGCCCCAGACCACCCACCAGACCACCTCGCCCACGTTGGAGGAGATGAGGTATCTGATGAACTGCTTCATGTTATTGTAGATCGCTCTGCCCTCCTCCACGGCCGCCACGATGGAGGAGAAGTTGTCGTCTGCCAGCACCATCTCCGAGGCAGACTTGGCCACGGCAGTGCCGGAGCCCATGGCAATACCAATCTCCGCCTTCTTCAGGGCCGGGGCGTCGTTGACACCGTCACCAGTCTGCGGAAAAAACACAAGTTGTTAAGAAAAGAGAAAGGTCACCTCCAGCAATTTGTAGTCGTCCCTGATAAAAAAAAAAAAAACCTTGCACGTGATGCAAGATTCTGTTATAATTTTTCTTCCCATTACTTTATTAACTTTATTGCCTTGTGAAAGAAAAAAATAACACCCCAATAAATATAAAATAAAACATACAAAATAAAAAAACACCCCAGAACAAGATGCTTAGAGTGCAGTGTGTGGCAGTGCGTGGCGTTCATAGTCACCATGGCGGTGATCTCGTCGAAGCCCTGCAGGAACTCCACGATCTTGGACTTGTGCGAGGGCTCAACACGGGCAAAGCAGCGTGCGTTGGTCACGGCGTCCCGCTGGGAGGCGAGCGGTAGGTCATCAAACTCACGCCCCGTGAAGGCCAGGTGCTCGACATCGCCGTTCTCCGGCAGGATGCCGATGCGCCGGCAGATAGCCATTGCCGTGCCCTTGTTGTCCCCGGTGATCATGATGACACGGATGCCCGCCTGGCGACACAGCTTGATGGAGGCAGCCACTTCCTGGCGGGGCGGGTCCAGCATGCCCACACAGCCCACGAAGGTCAGATCCGACTGAGGGAGGGAGGAGGTGGGCGGGGGTTAGGGAAGGAGTGTGGGAAATGTGGCAGAATCGATATTTAATGGACATGAAACCAAGATCTGCATCCCTGGAAAGAGGGATCCCTTCTCAAGGTTTCTTCCTTGATAATCAAGGGAGTTTTTCCTTGCTCTTTGGGGAGCTAGGGTTAGGGGGGGTTGTCATAAAATGTGGCCTGCGATTGTGAAGCCCTTTGAGACTATAACTATGATTGAGGGCTAGGGATGGGAATCGAAAACCGGTTCTTGTTGAGAAACGGTTCCCAGTGTTTTAATTCCTTGGAATCGTTTGCCAATTTTGCAAACGATTCTCTTATTGATTCCAGTGGACGCGAATGACGTCACCACACACGTTGCGTAGCGACTCCAGTGCAGCCAGCAGTCAACAGTAAACATGGCGCCGAAGCGGTACAAACGCTCGAAAGTCAGGGCAACTTGCAATACTTGCAACGTGGATATTTCCTCAAAGGGAGGAAATACTTCCAACATGCAAAAACATTTGCGCACACAGCATGCGATAACGATTTCTGAATGTCGCGTTTTCGATCCGCTCCGGACTAACGGGACGTAGTTTTATTTTTGAGTGCTCAGCTCATATATCCTTTTAAAAAGGAGAATTTTAATTTCTATTAGAAAAATGTTACTGGATAATTTATGTTGTATTTTGTTAATTTCTACAGAAGAATATTTATTTTATTATTATTATTTTATATTTATTTTCAAAACAAATATTTTTTTCTGGGGAACCCCTGGCACCCCATCAAGGAGCCATAGGCTGTGTGGGCCTTTTAAGACCTCACTGTTGTTGGGTTTGTAAGGTCATGACTAAACTAAACAAAGATGATGCTAATAGACCTGTTTGTTGTCCTTTTTTTCCAAATGAGAATTGATAAGAGAATCGATAAAGAACCGACTCGTTAAGCAGAATCGAAAATGGAATCGGAATCGTAAAAATCTTATCAATTCCCATCCCTATTGAGGGCTTTATAAATAAAATTGGACTTGAATTTAGATGCACGGTTGTGTGACTGTATGTACCAACATAATACTCTCAAGTGGTTGAGAGGGAGTTCCTCTACATGAAAGGTGGACGAACTCTATGCAACAGAGAGACTACATGATGCCTGTACTGTGCAAAGAACAAACAAAAAAAGCAGGAAAACATAGGGCATTTTACCTCGTACTCTGAGAACTTGGCGGTCTCAGTCAGATTCATATCGTCCACCTTGGGTGGGCTGTCCCGGGTGGCCAGTGCCAGGCAGCGCAGTGTATCCCGGCCCGTCCCGTACTCCCGGATCGTGGACAGCACCTTGTCCTTGATGGGCTGGCTGAGAGGAACCTTACTGTTGCCCACACGCACGTGCGTGCACCGGTCGATCACGCCTTCCGGTGCCCCCTGTGGGTAATTGAAAACATGTTTTTAGCGATATGACCATTACTGTTTTCTAGGGGTGACCCCGAATAGTCGACTATTCGATCGAAGGAGCCTGATTCGACTGCCAATCTCATAGTTGAATCGTGGGCAACACACAGGATCATTCCATTCGGGCTATAGGCGGTGCTGAATGTCTGATTTTATATATAGTTTATTTCTCCCAATAAATCATGATATATACTGGTAGCCTATTTTTGTATAACTATCAAGTGCAAAACACTGCCGCCGCGGCGCGTCTATGACACAAGTGCCGCCCCTAGCACTCCTAGGAAGCGCCGCGTCAACAGGAATATAGTCGTCTCCGGAGCAGAAGGAAAACAAAAGAAACAAAAAAAAAATGTCACATGAAATGTCGCGGGGCGGGCGCGTCGCTGTTTTGACGTGCACCGTTCAGCGGCGGTGTGCACCGCCAATGTCGCAAATGACAATATGGATCAATGAGCAAAAAATAAATAAAAAACATGATTCGACGATCAGTCGACTATAGGCAAGACTTGACGAATCAGATTCGACTATGTCAATTCTTAGTCGGGGACACTCCTACTGTTTTCCATCGTCATCCTGAACATGTATATGTATATATGTATATGTACTATGTCATTTTATGTAGACTTTCAGAGCACCGCAAATCTGTATGAGATGAACAAAACGACAGGTGGTGGTAGTAAAATGTCAGCTCCACAACTTCAACAAACCCATTTTTTGAGTGTACTAATAAAAAAAGTTGCATCATAATGTCAATGACAATGCAGATAAATGTGCCTAAAAGGAACATCGAAAAGCTTTAGCTTGCTGGCAAGTATTTCCGTTAGCCAACCGTTTTTTAACTTAACAGCACAAGACTTTGTGGCAATTCTCTGCTGATGGATGGGTGGATCTGTGCATGGTTACCTTAACAAACATCTTGCCCATAGAGGACCGGGACTTGTTGGGAGTGCAGTAGACGGACATGGACTTGCGGTCCCTGGAGAACTCCAAGGTGAACTCCTTCTTCATCAGTTGCTTGATGACCTGAGTGAGAGAGAGAGACACACACACACACACACACACGCACACACACACACACACACACACACACACATAAATAAGCCAAATCTGCAGAAAAAAGGAAAAGCACCTCTAGGGGGCTCAGATGTCAACTTGTCACTTACAGAATTGCAGGCGTTGGCTCGATCAATCTTGGATAGGTTCTGGACGTCCGTGTCAAAGGGGTTCATCTTCTCCACCAGACAAGTCAGCGCAGTCTCGGTGGCCTCGCCAACCTTCTCGTACACTCCTTTGGCCTGGAGCAACACCAAACGGAGTTGGGGATCAGGTAGGTTAGGGTGACCACACGTCCCCCAAACTGGGACCCTTAAGTGTTCTGGTGTTTAGAAAAGACACTTTCTCTTCAGCATGACAGCTAACAGTTAGCGTACTGACAGATTCTTCAGTGTTGAATTCAGACAACTGGTGCATTGTTAATGTTTTTTGACTGGGTTAGGTATTAATGAGTGGGACAGAACATAATAAACA
Organism: Merluccius polli; assembly: GCA_030340625.1. Lineage (NCBI taxonomy): Eukaryota > Metazoa > Chordata > Actinopteri > Gadiformes > Merlucciidae > Merluccius > Merluccius polli. Next base: position 96,831 of record JAOPHQ010001170.1, read on the forward strand.
TCTATGTAAGCGCTGAAAACAAGTATAATATTATCATGATAATTGTGGTGACAACTGGGACAATTTGGTAGAGAATGTTGAAAACAGACATTTTAGTGTTACTGATATTTGTCGGGATACCCAGCTTGAAACCGGGACAACCCCGGACAAACTGGGACGTCACCATACGGTAGGTATGCCCATGGAAGGCAGAGAGGGGAGAGGCGGAGACCCTACCTCGTTGAAGTCCAGGGACGAGTCGTTGCACAGGGCACAGATGGTGGCCAATTCCACCAGAGCATCATACTGAGAGCTTTTAACCGGTTTATCATCATGGTACCTGGCGGGAAAATGGGGGAGCAGTTTTTAATGGTATGCTCACTGCAACTGTGTGTGCTGTTGCAGCATGAGCAATACATGGTGTGTCAGCGACACTTACACTTCTCCTTCTGGAGCATAGGTGGAGCCTGTGATGGTGAACTCCGTCAGGGAGCAGTCATTCCCGGCAGCTTGGTTCATGATGAACATCTGAAAGACAACCCGAAGAGGACGAGGAAAAACATTAGTGTTAAAGAAGTGTGACGACCAGAGGAGGTCTGGGGGGTTCCCTACTGCTACAGCAGATGGCAGCAGAGACCACAGGCAATCCCAGAGGGACACACTGGGCGGCAGGAGCTTTTGAGAAAATGTTCCCGCTATGGATCGTGTTCCTCTGGGGACGGCCAGGGTGGGTGGGCCAGCTACATGTGCTTAGAAGGACATTACACTCTACCCTCTTAAATACAAACGAGGAAGGATGCCAGGGAGCCAAAGTAAACAGTCAAGGTTGGCAGTGGGGTGCATGCTGGGCCATATGGGCAAGCTATCAAATCACTTGACACTTACATTACTTAACCAAATGACACGTTTCAGAGTGCAGCCCGGGTGGTTCATCTTGATTAGGGTGAACGCCGTGCTTTCTGTTTAAAGTCTTAGTGGGAGTCGAGTACAACAGGGCCGTGACAAGACTGAAAAACTATTTTGAGAACTGCATACTCATTGTTTTTAGGAAACTCAACGCATGGGTGTTAAGAATATTAAGCTGCCATACATGCTCTAATGTCTTGTTGTGTGCACTGCACAGCTATGGAGTGTCATAGTGAATAGTGAAAGGGAGGAATAAAAACCGAGCAAGGAGAGAGAGAGGAGATAAATGGAAGGAGAGGCTGAATGTTATGCAGCACAATGACGCAAGGTCAGTTATGCAACAGCACCACTGCAAGTTATCCAACAGCTCCCATCAGAGCACTGCCAGCACGCCGTCTCTTGCCATCACATTTACATCTTATTGAATTTACCATTGTCGGATTATCTGCTGTTCGCTCTTCATAAAAATGCAGGTTTCAGCATTGGACATAGCTAAAGGTCACTGGAAATTAATATTTGGAATTTGCAGCCAAATATTTCTTCGTTTTTACTGATGGCCTCTTAAATTACTAGCCAGCAAGTGCAAAGCTAATAGTAACGAATACATGAGTGCCTGCTTGACTGCCTGCACGTGTGTGTGTTAGACAGACTCACCCTGCAGACGGACATCTGGTTGGTGGTGAGAGTGCCCGTCTTGTCGGAGCAGATGACGGAGGTGCAGCCCAGCGTCTCCACGGAGGGCAGGGAGCGTACGATGGCGTTCTTCTTGGCCATGCGGCGTGTGCCCAGTGCCAAGCAGGTAGTGATGACGGCGGGCAGGCCCTCTGGGATGGCCGCCACCGCCAGTGCCACGGCAATCTTGAAGTAGTAGACGGCACCGCGGATCCACGAGCCACCGTGCACGGGGTCGTTGAAGTGACCGATGTTAATGATCCACACAGCGATGCAGATGAGCGAGATGACCTTGGAGAGTTGCTCACCAAACTCGTCCAGCTTCTGCTGCAGTGGCGTCTTGTCCTGCTCCGTGGCCGCCATCTCGTCGCGGATCTTCCCAATCTCCGTGTTGACGCCCGTGGCCACCACCACGCCGATTGCTTTGCCAGCTGCAATGTTGGTGCCCTTAAAAACAAGGACGATTGCAGATATTTAATTTGCATCATAGATCAGCAAAATAATCCCGTGAAATTGAAGGAACAACAAGACAACCAATGGCATATGTGAGAACCTCTGAAAAGCACGAAAAAGATCAAACAATGTTTCTGCCATTTGTTTGTGTAGAATGCTTACGGAGAAGAGCATGTTCTTCTTGTCCTGGTTGACGGCCCGCGGGTCGGGCACCGGGTCAGTGTGTTTGATCACAGAGATGGATTCACCTGTAAGAGACAACAGAGACGCAGATTACCTCACCACAGTCTGCTTACAGAGTTCTGCTTGCTTGGCCATTTGAATTGAAGATTGGACTGAATGACATCAAATTAATTTTATTCTCAATAGTGCCTTCATTTGATGTCTAAATAGGTCATGGCTACAGTGATCAAAGCCACATATTCTGATCATCAGAATAAAATATGTTTTCTAATTAGCAAAAAGAAATGTATTGAACCACAATTTACTGCTAAATCCCTGCAAAATCTGTCCAACTGGAAAACACTGACAAAAAAGTGTTTAAAATGTAAAGACTTGAGAAATGAACGAGACGACCATGAGAAACCCAATGAGAACTGGGCTGGAACACAGCGTCTTACCGGTCAGGATGGACTGGTCCACCCTCAGTGTGGTGGATTTGATTGAAGAGATACGGATGTCCGCAGGAACCTTGTCTCCAACTGTAATGACAATTAATAACACAGATTAATCAAACACTTCAATATACTATGTGTAGCTGTAACTTTTCATTTTAAATCTGCATGGAATAACCCTTAGTATAAAGCTCACAAATACCTGGAGCTCGCCAAGATGCCACAAGAGACTACCATGTATTTTGCGTGGCTCATAAAAACACAACTAGGGCAAATTAATCATCCTGGTTATCAGTAGTTGGGAGTTTTCAAATATTGACATTGGTTTTCAGCCACACTGCATATAGAACGAAACCAGCATTGTGTGTCGACAGAGACAGAGGTCTGAGACTGCAACCATTGAATAAGATCATGTTGCCCCATGAAAACCAAGCCTTAATGGAGTCTTTATAGAAAGGCCACCCATGATTTGCACAAGCAGACATGTTGCTTTGGCGTCAGAGCAAAATGGCAATAGGCCTGCCCTTTCCAGGTTTGGAGAGAAAGAGATAGAGTCAAAGAAAGGAGAGGAAGGAAATGGAGGAACTTGTGAGCCATTAAAAGGCCTGTCTCAAAGGAAAAGGCCAATTTTGGCACATTTGAATTGCGGTGACCCAATTCATCTTCTTGATAGTATATAAAGGTCATTGAAAGTGGGGAACGAGTTCAGCCTGTGCCACAGTTTCATGTGAACAGCTTAGCCTACATATAGGCCTACATTTGGAGAATACTAATGGATAATCCTATAGACTTGGGGACATACTTCAGTGTTAGTAGTACAAGCAAGGACAGATGCAGTCAGACATCTTTGACAACTAGCTAACCCCATCTTTGAATCTAGAAAAATAAACTAAAAGAGAGTTCAGGATAAAGCGTAGTTCTGATGCAAGGATTCCCTTTTGAGGGGAACACAGACCTGCGTACCCTTAAGGGAAGGGAGGTGAAAATAGCATTCAGAGCACGATGCCAGAAATGGGAAAAGCATTTCAATAAAGTTCCCCTATGTGCTGATCAGGTTAGAGTGTGGACACACACAAACAGCTGTTAGACTATCATCCACCACCATGCAGAATAAGTTTAGTAGCCACACTGTCGGTGACGTGTGAAAGACGAAGCCCACACCACTGAATGTGAGCGGGTAAATCCTTTGGCCCAAATTCAGGGTTACCGCCACTGTGGGCATGGGTGTAAACTTGCCAACCTCTGAGTGTTGCATTGAGATCTACAAGCTGTGACATATTTTCTACATCAGCCATATTGTTCATACCTCACTGGGAGGGACAACCAGGTGTGCATGTCAACTCATTAGATGTACCTACTGTGGTGCCAAGAACTATGATCTCCCAGTGTGCATTTGCCAATCACTGGAGACACGGGCTGATTTTCTGAGAAAGCCGAGGTCAACTGCATCTTTGAACATCTAAATGTGGAACAATGGAACTTCCATTTCTGAGAAGTGAAGTGCATTTTTACGGTTTCTCACAGGGAGTGGGGCAGGCATTTGACTTAGTCTGTATTCCATCCTTCAAAATTTAAAGCTTGATTATAATACACTGCGTTTAAATATGTGCCCAGAGAAACCTGCACCTTGATTTACGACTTTGGCTGAAAGACTGAAATCAAACAAAAAAGGTTTCCCATAGAAAACTACTAAACTTTACAAGCAACGGATATTCACAGAAATGTCCTCGCCACAGGAAGAGTGCAGAGAAAATACCTACATGTGCCAGTAAAGTCAACACTAAAAATAGAGGATTCAACGATCATGGAAAGAACAAGCCAAAAGTGTGGGACAGGCTGGCAACCATTGTACGCGCTGATATGGATATGGAGTTATGGGCAGCGTTGTGTTAATGCCACTGTTGTCCAGAACTCTTTGTTACTTTGCAGACCTGCTCTGAAGTGAACTGTGGGTCTGTACATCATCTGTCCCCCAATATCAACATCCTACTTGGTAGCAGTCCAGCAGTCTCTTTAGAAATGAGTTACATGATGCTCAACTTGCAGACAGGTCCGTGACAGGCCTGACGAAGGCCTTGCATAGACGGTCCAGGGACACCGACAACTATGTCGCAAAAATATGATCTGATAAGATGAGAATCACTCCTGCAAGTTGCATTTATCCAAACAAACCAAAGGAATAAAACAACCCGCATGGTAAGCAAGGTTGTAACTGCCCCAGGGACTTGATTGGCACAAGCTACTGTGTGGTGCCATGGGCGGAGCCCTGCTCGGGCCGGAGGGGAGGCGGCATATGCTGACGGCAGCTCCAACAAAAGAGCCAAGCCGCTGCCACCATGGAGGAGGCTATTTCAGACCCCCGGTCAACAGGTGACACGCCCTGCTGCTCACCAATGCTACTTTCCTTCTCACTGTCGCCGGTAAACCGTCCAGGGCACTAGACTTCTGTGCCCTGCCCATCACCTGCTGCTGAAGGTAGTGGAGAAACGAATGTTCAACAAGTTGTTGGCTAGTTGGTTGCCTGCCAAAAGTGCCGGCTTCAACTTTGCCTTTGGTTATGCAAACGCAGTTTCCTTGTTCCCACCTTTCTATCCCCAACATGCGGTGAATCTTAATCAAGATTTCCCACATAACATGCCTTAGTTTCCGTTTCCATAGCAACAGTCCCAGGACTACTGTTGAGAGCTCATCTCCCCCCCCCCCCCCCCAAGACCACCTGACTATATATCAATAGGGTTAGGGTTAGTAGAAGTATGTAGTATTATATGTAGTATAAGTATTTCAACCTTTAGGATTGGTGTTTTGGTGGCAAGAGCCGTTTACTTGTTTTGGGAAGAACATAGCTACTGCCATACTAGTATCCCTAAGTCAACATACTGACAAGCATCACTAAGATAGTCTTCTGGGCTGCAACTTTATGTGCTGTAGTGTAGAGTTGGACTATGGACTTTTGACTCCGTGTTACGATCTAGCAGAAGAACATCTTGTTAAAACCTAGAGATTCAGGAAGGGAAACTGCATGGTAAATTAAGCCTCCAGACATGCTATCCGTACACACAACCCGACTTCAAAACTTGTGTGACTTAAATATTGGTAAAAATGTACCTTAGAGGCTTTATTAAAAAGTAAAATACAAGAACAGCTTTGCATAGCTGAAGTCTTGGTTTATTTGACTTGCCTGTCCAGCATGATGTATGACGTACAGTAACTGAGTACGCTAGGACTAGAGCAAGCAGGAAATGGGTTCAGGGGTTTATGTCTGGGGAAAGGAGGGGGGGGGCAGGAGACAGCCCAGAAGTGTCATGTTTCTTAAGTTCACCACTTTCCTCAGTGGACACTCCTTCACACTCTGCTCTGGGTCAAACTGGCAAGGCTGACATCCTCCTCACAAAGGTAGTGCAAAGGTCGTCACACAGGTCGTCATGGGGAAATGCTATGGATTTACTTGGTGAATACATTCGATAAAAAAAGTGCAAGTTGGTTGCTGTTCTTGTATACATGGAAAACTGGGACTTGTCACCACACACACACACACACACACACACACACACACACACACACACACACACACACACACACACACACACACACACACACACACACACACACACACACACACACACACACACACACACACACCTTTGCCAAAAGGCCGGGTTCTGTGAGACCGGATGCTTGCCAGGCCACACGGCCCTGCCGCCACATACCCTAGCTGTTGTTTTAAATACCAGACTGTGGTGAGGGGTGTGGGTGCTGATGGGCCACAGCTTCAATGCATTGGGCCCTGGTGTGGGATTGCTGTCCCGAGAGCAATTCCCTATAAGGTCATCTCACGATGCACACAATAGCGACCCCCCCCCGCAATAGTCCCTCCCTATCACTACCAGACGTCATGACCTCACGTGTAGAAGAGAATCACGCCCCCCCCCCCCCCCCCCCCCACCAGTCTTTGATGCTGTTAGAGGCTGTACATCAAAACCACTGAAGCCTTTACACCACACTGACCCTTGCAGTGCACCATGGGTCTTTTATTATCTACAATACCAACAGCACCGTACCAAAAGAACAACCTCTGGCTTTTTCTTTGTTTATTTTAAATGCAGTATAGCCTCTTGTTTCCTATTTGGAGATTAGAAATACAAAAAAATCTAAAGAGACATTTTAAAAGGGCCCCTATTTTATCACCTGGTTTGAGTGTAAATATCATAAGTCATTTTAAAATTGTCATGCGACTACCCCTTATGTGACATCACAAGTGAGAGTGTCCACCCCGATGTATGATGGATAGATAAGCCTACTACAGTCTACTGAGTAGACTGATCTAGTCATCATACATCTGGGTGGACACTCCAACTCATGATGTCACTAGAGGCTAGTGTAGCTTGTAATGGCTAATCATACTCACACTTGGTGGTAAAATAGGGGCCCTTTAATATAATATTCAAAATTTTATAAGTGTATAGTGTTTTTTGGATGAGCCTGCGGCACTCGCAGTGGACCACTGCAGTCTTGCTCCTCCCCATAGTGGAGAAGGAACAGGTGGGACTACATGCACACATACATATGCATGCATTTGACACACATGTTCTGTTGCTGCTGAGGTCTGGTGGTACGGCAATAGCACTCTGGGACGAGCCAAGCAGGAAAAACCTGCTTGAAGCTGCATTACCCAAAAAGTATCACACTTTGAATTCTATGACCCTAATGCCTTTCTAACTCTGCGTAATCCAGCCCCCTCTTATGATGGCTACAACCACCATTACTGATTGGCTCCCCCTCAAAAAACAGCCTAAAAGAAAACTCTGCAGGTAACAGCAGGTTCAGCAGCCCCTGCAGTAGTGCTGCCATGGCCAGTCAATTCAGTCAGTCCCCCGACTGCACCAGCAGACAGCTGCACTTACGCATGGATTTTCCACTTCAACTGAATCACACTTCGGCCTCTGCGCCACAAGTCAAGTCTGAGGGATCGCTATGCTGACAAAAAATAAATAAAATTAATAGCAGTGACCTTTGACCCGACAGTACAACTAAACAGACTTGGTATTAAGCAAGAGCCAGATATCCCTGTGAAGTGTATGCTTCCCCATGTATGAAACGTTTGCCGCCACAAGGCCATACAATTTTAGAACATAAGGTCCTCTGCTGCACTCGATCTATCACATTAGGAAAACAACCATGTTAAAACACTGGACCTTCATCATTCATAACTGAGTCACTTCCAAAGGGTATTGCTGGAGGAAGGCAGTCTATGATAGGACAGGATAGGATATTCGGTTAAACCAGACTACTGACATCTGTAGTGAATGACCCACACAGGCTGGCTATACCGTTGAATATTTAAGCCCGGTGGTGGTAATCTGTAGAGATGGGAGCTCCCTCATATCTTTGTACAGGTCAGTGAAGTCAGTTGCATGCTATGCTAAGCGTGTTGTCTTAGCGCTCTCCGTTGGCACAGAGATTGGGTTTGCTTACGACGGTAACTGCAGAGCCACCGTGAGTGATGATAATGAAAACAGCAGGAGGGCTGCATTTTACCAACCCGAGACACACAAGCAGAACCGGGCAAATTTGCAAGCGACATGTTCACTGGTCTCTCCCATCCTGTAGTCTGGCCACAGACAGAAATGTGGACATTTTAAGACTGGTATCAAAGTATTTCTCGACAGAGCACACAAGGGGAACAGCAGAGTGGTGTATGTGAGGGAGTGTGTGTAAAGTATAACAAAAAGTATTCCCATGAAATGCTGTTTTGCAGTGTTCAAAACATCTTTTTAGAACATTGCACTTAAAAAATGTCAAGGGACACTTTTTGAACTCAACTTACTTGGACTCCGTGGACAGGATTAGGGCTGAATGATTTTGGAAAATAATCTCATTGCGATTTTTTCCCCTCAATATTGCAATTGCGATTTAATATGCGATTATTTTTTCAAGGTCTTCTTCTCATGTATTTTTCAACGAACACAAGCAATAAATCAATCTGTTTCATAATAAACAATATCAGATTTATTTAAAGCGCAGATTACAATAAAGCAAACAAATCTGTGGCTTTACCTCTTCAACATGTCTAACTTTTCACGTTTCATGAAACATGATATCTAAACGTGGACTGCACTTCTTAAACACTGTCTGAACTTAACAGGACAGTCTATAAATAAATGAATAAAATATACAGTCAGATATAAATATAAAAAAAATAAAGCTGAAAGTTGAAAATAAAACAGCGGTAAAAGCTAGCGTGTGTGTCCGGGAGAGGGTTACTCTCCTCGGACACATTACTCTGAAGCCCCGGTGATGGTCTGGAAGTGCGGATTAAAAAATAAAAAAAATTTAAAAAACAGCGGTAAAAGCTAGCGTGTGTCCGGGAGAGGGCTACTCTCTTCGGACACATTACTCTGAAGCCCCGGTGACGGTCTGGAAGTGCAGATTAATAAATAAAATACTTTAAAATTTAAAAAAAAACAACAACTTTCAGCTGTGTGCTCTTCTGACGAGCCCGAGGCCAATTGTGCAGCAGGTTTAAGCGCAGCATCTCTCCCTGCCTGCTCTGCTTTGCTCCGCTCGGCTCACTCGCAAGTCACGTGACCAATCAAATCGCAGCCTTTGCGGTTAGAAAATCACGTTTTGTCATATCGCGATATTAGCGCAAATGCAATTAATCGTTCAGCCCTAGACAGGATGTCTGACCAAGTTCAAATAAAATACAGAAAATGGGTTGATAGTTTCTCCAAATACATTCAGTTCATCGTCTGTCCTTGTCAAGGTGACTTTGGAGTCCCACAGGTCCCACGTCACCCACTGTTCCCTGGCGGGACGCAGGACGAGGAGGAGGGGTAGTGGTGGTGATGGTGGTAGTGGGGGAGTAGCAGACACCTGTCATCTCCACTACTGTCACTGCCTGCTATAAATACAGCATTCCATAATCTATACAGCCCGATGACAGCTAAAAATATAGACCTACCACTATGTGAAGCAAAAAAAAAAAAAAAGAACCCAGCACTGCATCACCTCTATGGCTCAGGGTTAAGCCTGGACGATAACTGAGCACTTGGGAGGACTCCTGTGTTCCACAACAGCTCCCCTCCAAGTGGAGATGTCTGTGTGGTTGTGCGAGTGTGTGCCTGTTATACATATCCCAAAATACACTCCCTGACTGTTATAAAGTGAGTCACCTGTGCAGTGGTTGGCGTCTAACGGATTGTGTGCTGAAGATTTATAATCCTTGTTGAAAAGAATGTTTTCAATAAATTGTGATATAAGTAGTAAAGTTAACAGCTGCTGCTACAGGATAGTTCATTTCCATTCACTGAAAGGTGCCTCCTGTGTTTCTAATGTGATTTTCAGATGACCCCTTTGATTAAAGAAAATGAAACTCGGCTTTTATACACACCTTACATGCCTCATTACTTTTGAGCGTCAAATAAAGAAAAGAAAATAAGTTACATTGAGTGAATATTCATAACTTGGTTTCATTTAGGCAGACGTAAGAGCAACAAACTACTCATACGGTAAAACTCTGCATGCACCATGTAAAAAAAAAAAAGATAAAGAAAGAAAAGAAAAAGTATGATAGAAAAGAACATGCCTAACCCTAACCCATGGGTAGGGGGACCAACTCACCGGCAACCTCTACGATGTCCCCAGGCACGATGTCCTTGGCCTTGATCCTCTGGACAGTCTTGCGGTCCTGCCGGTACACCTTGCCCATCTCTGGCTCGTACTCCTTCAGAGCCTCGATGGCGTCCTCGGCATTGCGCTCCTAGCAAGGCAATGAATTCAAATCAAACTAATAAACAAAAACAACTCAAGGTAATGAAGCCATGGCTCACAGTCAAAATGGCTACGAGACGATTCCCCATTGTGCAGAAGTCAAGTTTACACACGTTAACACAGAGCCGTTGCATCAATAAGAGCTCATCTATAGTGGTGGTTTCTCGTAGAACCAACAAGACTCCTCCACTTGCTCAACAGTCCAATGGTTGGTCCACCTTTACCAAAAGTGTAATTTCTAAACACATTTGATAGACGGTTACGCTAAATTGGGTTCACTCCTGGGTGCAACTTCATTGTTCCAAGTGTATGTTTCTATGACCCATATGCATGTGCCAAATTCGATTGGCCACCACCCATTTTGTACTCCACATTGGGGAGAAAAAAAACAACCATGTTTGACGGCATTACAGAGAACATAGTTGAACCACACCTCATCTGCCAATTTAAATGATCTGCACACCATGCAGACTAATGATATTGTGAGTGGGTGATAATTTGACATCGTTTATTATTGTGTAGGATCATATCTTCTGGCAAGCTTAAGTCCAATGCTTCTCATAAAGTAACAGACTAATGGGGGTGATGTCTGCAGATAAGAGCAGGCTTGGCATCAAACAAGCTGAAGCCGATATGAAAAAGAGCCGTCACAGCTTCCTTACCTGCCACACACCAACGATGGCGTTTGCTATGAGAATGAGTAAGATTACAAAGGGCTCCACGAAGGCTGTGATGGTTTCCTCTCCCTCCTCGAACCAGGCCAATACCTGCAAACACATCAATAAACACACATTTTAATCCACAATAACAAGCTTGTTGAAAATAAAGTAGCATTTACACATTTTCCAGTTGCTTGCTTCACTACTCTATTAGCCATCGAAAGACTGAAGTTTAAATTATCTTCAATAATGTGAAACAATTTTTCATAATATTATTTTTTAAAATAAATTACATTTCATAACATTTACATGCATAAAGTTAGACTTAAAAACAAGTACCTCTGGGCCCAGATCAAAATCCTTTATTTAGGTAATTAGGCAATTAGCCTAATCAGGTAATTAGGCTAATTAGCCCCTCAGAAAGACCCCCTCCTAACAGACGCATAGGTCGGGTGTCTATACAAACAAAGTCATGTGTGACCCAGGATGACTGGTGTCATCCTGTCATCATTCCCTCAAAAAAAAATCTTCTAGCCACTCTAGATTTTTAGTGACCGAGAAGTCATCCAGAATTCATAGCGCCACTCTATTTCATTCTACCTGACCGCCAGAGGCAGTGCATAATTATGGATGACTTAAGGCTGGCGTATGCTCGCCGTTCCCAAGCTTTCGCGCGACAATGTGACGTCACGGGAGCGCCGTAAATATTTATACTCGCGCTGGTGGCCGCGACAGTAGTTGCAGTCTTCTCCTGAACAGAGGTGGCGCCACCGAGGAAAGGCTACCGACTTTGCTATTTCTACGCAGTAGAAGAGATATACTACTGGTTCCATAGACATATATACATAGACGCCTCATGACTTGCTGGAACGTAACCCAGCGTCGTCGCCGCCATATTGGTTGGGTCTCCTCACTCTAGTCTAGCATAGGAGTCAATGGGAGAGCAAGCTATGCCAGTATTTTGTGCAGCTTACGGCGCAGTATTGACACCAGATTGCGTGGGATTACCTTTCACAAGCAAGATTGAACAATAATTCTTATTTTTTATTTATTTTTTTATTAATCCGGGATGTCTCTCACTATACAGCATTAAGGCTGTCTATTACTTTACATTGCTATTATTCTACATCACTGCCACACCTGGTCAGCCATCCACATTCCAGTGTATGGCAGCAGTTCTCATATGAATAGTGTTTGTAAGCATCCATCTTAATAACTTAATGATTATTTTATATAATTTTATTTTATAACTTAATGCCGTTTTGAGATAGTTTTTCAGCCACATAATCTCACTCGTCTTTGACCACAACAAGAGTAGACAGCACTTATGTAAAACCACGGTTTATTAGCGAAAAAATATACACCACACAATAAAATAGAAAATATAAAGAAAGAAGCCTTAACAATAAGGCGCAAAAAAAAAAAGAGTGGCGCACGACACGGCGCGACCGGGGCAAAATCCTGTCGCGCCGGCGAGATCTACGTCATTTTGACGTCACACTACAGTCAGTACGTTTACATGCACAGCTTAATTCAATTAAAGCCATAGCTCGACTATGCTCCTCAATTGGAAAACTACAATTGTCCGCGTATACATGGCGGTGAGTAAATCGATTCATTGGCCGAAGCGTGTAATGCCCCGGTACGATAGGTGGCGCTGTGCCCATTTCAACTAGTGGTAATAGAGCCACCGGTTGACCTCTTTACGTCACCAGCAACAACAAACTCATTCGAGAAATATGTTTTCAGTAGACAGCTGTCAGTTCACTTCAGGTCCATATCATTTGTCCGAAGCTCCATTGTTCCGACCTCTCGGTCGTATGCCGACTCCTCCGGCTGCTCTGCCGGCAGAGCAGTCCGCATACGACCGAGAGGAACAACGGAGCTTCGGAGAAATGGACCCGAAGTGAACTGACAGCTGTCTGCTGAAACATCGCTTTCTCCTCCATGTCGCGTTTCAATCTGGACTTCAGAGAGTCAAAGCCAAAGTTAATTTCCCCCAATTCCTTTTCCCCATGGGCGAGATAAACCCGACTAGGAGTCTTTACTTGTTGTGGAAGTACCAGAGAGTCGGAGAACCCGACGCAGTCTGTAAGATTCATAATATCAGGGAATACCGCCGTCAGTTCGGCCGCGGCGCAATGAATGAATAAAGATCGTAGTTATTTTACAACCTCGTTGATGAGCAACATTTAGAAAAACATGGACTTTTAATTCAGCCTTAGGTTAAATCGAAGCGTAGTGTGTACTGAATGCATGTTGATGATGATACACTCCTTATAGGGGTTAACTACATTGGCACGGCACCGGCTTCCTCCATCTTCTGCGCCAGCTTTTTAAATAAATCGCCGACCCAAAGTTAGTTGACAGCTGTCTACTGAAAACATATTTTTCCCACCAGAACAGCCCCTCCGCCGCCCGTCCGTATACATTCCCCGCCGCGGCGCAATAAATGAATAAAGATCGTAAACACATTGGGAGAAAAAAACATTTATTTTGACAGATGTGCCCGAAGTCACTACTTTACAACCTCATTGATGACCCACATTTAGAAAAACATGTACTTTTAATTCAGCCTTGGGTGAAATCGAAGCGTAGTGTCCGTGTGCTTCCACCTTTAATGAATGCAGGCCACGCACGCTCCCGCGGCCGGGACACAATTCTTATAGGGGGTAACTACATTCACCGGCTTCCTCCATCTTCTGCGCCACCTTTTTAAATAAATCGCCGTTTCTCGTTATCCCTTATCCGACGGCGGCGACAACAACAACAACACGACTATCGTCTCTTTCTACTTCCGGCTCACGGCCCCGGGAAGAGATCTCGATCATGCGCAGAACACAATTCAACGCATAGTCCAATTCGATTGGCTACATGCACGCTTAGCTCGACTATGAATCGCATTATCTAGGGGTCTTAATTCGACTATGAGTAACCCAATTTGATTCGAGTATAGCTCGACTAAAGGTGTATACATGCATCTTAGTAATCCAATCATAGTTGGACTAAGCCAATAAATCGACTTTCTTGAGTGTCATGTAAACGCACTGAGTCGCGCGACAGCTTGGGAACGGCGCGCATACTGCGGCCTTTAGGCAAATAGTCACTAAGAATCCACCCTCACCTCACTGCAGACAAATCGGTGGTCTTGGCAGCAGTTGTTGCAGCAAAAGCTTGTGGAGCTGCCACATTGACCTTGTAGAACCGTCTACAAGGTCTAGGTAGCTGCAGCACAACCGTCATTCAATCTGCGTTCTCCCAGTAGTGAAAGGAGATCCTGCCTTCTGGGGAGGCGCCATGGCACTCCTATGAGGAATTTGTGCAGGACAGGGAACAACGGCCTTCCTGGCCAGTTCAGGGGTAACCACAAAGAGATTGTGGTTGCTGTGTCATAGACTGTTCAGTACTGCCAGTATTAGTGGAATCGGTGAAAAGGCATAGAGGAGGCCGCCTGGCCAGGGATGGGCTAGGGCATCCTGACTGAGTGGACTGGTTGTCTTTTGCCAGGAGAACCAAAAAGGATGTCGTGGAATTTATAATCTATACACCACATAGAATAAGTAACCGTCCTATAGTATATAGTTAATTAAATAAGCCTTTGTATGAAGTATTGTCGAGAGGAGTATCTCCCTCCCCCCCCCGATTTGAACCTGTTAAGTTAGTTGGCATTGCATTGTCACTGTAGCCATGAAGTCTAGTACTATGGCCATGCTTATCTACTCACTTCTTTATTGTGTAGATTCCTTTAGTTGTCGAGAGTCCTTGCAGACATGTCTACCTCCCCCTATAATGTATTGCAAATTAACTTGTCCTTTCCCACTTTGGCTGACCACAGCCATGGCCAAAACTTAACTCTCTGCGATGGTCACTCACCTCACCTGTTTTGTTTGTCGTTACTGCCCACAATGTAAAAGTTTCCTGTACACCCACTGTCTAATGGAAGATGCTTGGTAAATGCTCCCATGTGTCTTCCCATGATCATGCTTTATTAAATCAAATACTTTGCTATCAAGAAGTTATGGGGTCAGAACAGTCTCATTAATAATGAATGCACAGAGAAGGATTCACAAATGTATTTTGTGATTTATATATAAATTACTTTCTTCTCACAAATACATTTCAATGCACACATAAATGATATCGGCATGTACAAATGTGTCTTGTTTAAAATAAATGTAATATAAATCCATAAATATATTAATTAAACAAATATTTGCAATTGTCATCAAAAATGTATTTGGATGTTGTTACATGTATATACAAACTGTTAAACTTGAATTTACAAGACACTTTTCATTTGTGAACTTGTTTGCATTTGTGTGTGAACTGGTCTGTATTTATATGTGGATTTTTTAGACTCCCCTGACACGGCTGGATTCACAAATGCATTTTTTTTAACAAGGAACTTTCTGTAGCCAATCAGATGCCTGCCTCGTTTTCAGCCAATCACATGACTGCAGTCCAACGAGGGGTACCTCACCATGGCCAGAGCACAGCATTTTCTCTGCGCATTTTGCGTTGCTTTTCGGTAAAATAAAAAAAAGAAAGATCAGGACTTGACCTATCTTCCACTTGAGTTCAGCCTCAACATGGCGTCTGGGAATGGCAATCACGACGCAAGTGACACATCAGAAGCGAATTGAGCGACCAAATCACTGGAAGTCATTCACATTCTATGGGCAAGAGCAACCAAAGCGTCACAAGCGACCAACGCTACCAGCGGCAAAAGTTGAGCGACCAACAAAAGTTGAAGACGGTTGAACTTTATGCAAATTACTATGACGCGTTTTGGCTGCAAAACACTGACAACCAATGGGAATGTAGACGCTCTTCGCTTGCGTGGATCCCAGGGAACACCAGCACTTTGGTTCCTACTGTACTTTTTTGGTTCCTACTGTACATCAAAATGTCGACTGAAAAGTTAATCGCGGCTGTGGCTGGGCACCCGGTGTTGTACGATCCAAGCCTTTTTTATTTCAGAGACAATACAATACCGTAATAATCAGGCTTAAATATCATTTTTACAAGCACACGCGCGAAGCAGGCCGCCTATTAATGGCATGGACCAAGCGGTTCTGGACCAGGAAGGAGACATGATCACTTTTAATAATCGTATTTAACCATATAACTGCACACAACTTTATTTAAAAGCAATCAAATGGAAAACGTGCGTTTGTATTTTGGTGTCCGGTGCGTGTGGATGTGCAGCTCCTTCGGCGGAGCGGTTCATGTTAATAGCGGAGTCCGGGAGGGTTCACCTTCACGGGCGTAGTTATGAGGGATGTGCAACTATCGTTTATCCAACAAGCAAAACCGTCTCTGCAATATGGCCAAAGTGTATGGGAGTTCACTCTTTGATATGGTTGTCTGTACTAAAAGCATACGGCTCCTTTAAATGCGTCTGCAAAATTGAATTGTACGTCATGAGCGACTTGAGCGACAAAAGCGAACAGAAATATTCGCAGCAAATCTTTATGAGCGACCAAAGCGTCTTTGCAGCTCAATTCGCTTCTGATGTGAACGCACCAGTGAAGTCCGATAACTTTTTTTAAATGTTTTTATTTTTTTGTTTACCGAAAAGTAACGCAAAATGCGCAGAGAAAATGCTGTGCTCTGGCCATGCTGAGGTACCCCTCGTGGGATTGCAGTCATGCTCTGGCCATGCTGAGGTACCCCTCGTGGGATTGCAGTCATGTGATTGGCTGAAAACTAAGGAGGCATCTGATTGGCTACAGAGAGTTCCTTGGTGAAAAAAAATGCATTTGTAAATCCAGCCGTGTCAGGGGAGTCTCAAAAATCCACATATAAATACAGACCAGTTCACACAAATGCAAACAAGTTCACCAATGAAAAGTGTCTTGTAAATTCAAGTTTAACAGTTTGTATATAAATGTAACAACATTCAAATACATTTTTGATGAAAATTGCACACAAAAAATTAATTAATATATTTATGGATTTATATTACATTTATTTAAAACAAGACACATTTGTGTGTGGATCAGAAATGTGTTTGTGAAACTTATTTTTGTTTATGGATTTATTTTACATTTATACATGCCGAAATCCATGTGTGTGTATTGAAATGTATTTGTGAGAAAAGAGTAATTTATATATAAATCACAAAGTACATTTGTGAATCCTTCTCTGTGCATTCATTATTAATGAGACTGTTCTGACCCCATAAGAGGTGTCCTAAAAAGTTATTCTTCATCAGGACAGAGGACAATGTGTTTTCACCTCTGAGGCAAAAGATGTCTACTTCCGCTTTGCTGTACCTCCTCCAAATCATCTCTACCACCCCTGGTGGTGGTTTCTGGCAGGACAAGGAGTCTATTTTGTCTCCTGGAAGGTTCTGCCCTGAGGCTTGTAACGTGAGTCAAGGCCCATGGCAGGAGCTGCTGAGAAACCTGCAGCAACCTCCTGGATCATGAACCCCCCTGGTGGTTTATGTGGTATACCACCGAAGTGTTGCTAGACAAGTATGTTGTCTAGCACATGTCTGTGTTTCAGAAAGGGCAGAAAGTGCTTAAACGCCAGTTGTGCAGTGTGTAGTTCAGGCACATTTATGTGATCTTTTCTCTCCTGTAGGCTCCAAGCCCCTCTTACAGCCCTGTGTTGCCACACAGCTCCCCATCCAAGACGTGAGCTGTCTGTGACCAACAGTAAGAAATCAAGCCCATGGGGAGCCCCTGGGCAAGGTATGATCTGTTCCTCCATGCTTATAGAGCAAGAAGGCACAGAGGGGACACTTTGATTCTCCTGTTCTTATGCCACTTTGGATCCAAGTGAAGTAGCCCCAATGGCACCACTGCTGATGCTGCCGCCAACATGCCAGCAAGTCTGAGCAGGAGGCCGCCCGTATCGTATAGTACGGCCTTTCTGAAAGTGTGGGAATAGAAGCATAATATCTTCCACCTGACGTGGAGAGTGGGAGGCTCTCATCCATTGTAAGTCTAAGGTTATCCTAAAGAACAGCCTCTCCTGTGCGGGCGTGAGTGAACTCCTTTTGTCGTTCAACGTGAGACCCAACCTAGCCACATGAGCAATAAGAGCTGGATGGAGAAAATATGTTGTGTGTGGCAAAGGAAAAATCGCTAAAAACTGAAAACTATTGGATGTATCAGCCCCATCCTTTTTTGGGATAAGGAAATATGCTCAACAAAACCCGTCGAGCTGCGTCACTTGACTTACAGCCTACTTTCTCAGGACGTTTGATATCTCTTGGCAGAGGGCCAGAGATTTTTTCAGGGTCATTTTGACCCCGTGGAAGGGTGGGGGGCTGCTGCCGGAATCGGAGTTTGTGAGTGACGTTTTGTTGAAGTTGTGGCAACACCTGATGGTGGTAGCGTGTCAACCAGCCGCTATGTGATCTCTAGTTAACTCAAAAATGCTCTACTTGTGAAATACAGTGTGGTGATGCGATCAAGGGAACTCCTCATACTCCTGCAACCAAGAAACTGTGTGGCCAGAGTGGCAATAACTTGCCACTCTGGAGCTGGGAGTGACAATCTGCCTATAAGCAACTTAAACTCTAGTAAACAAGCAGATCTCGGAGCAAGATCACTCCAAAGAATGCTGCTATCTTTTAACAAAAACAAATATTTATTTAATCAAGGGCAGGCTGCGAAAACACTGCCACTACCGAATGTTAGCTCTATAATAGTACAAGTATAATAACCTTAAAGTTTTAGTAACTGAAGAGTTACGATGGCGATTGCACTACCTTCTAATAGCTTATGAAATTATGTTATGTATGCCTGATAATTTCACTGAGGATTCTTGTGCGCCATAGATCAATTTGGGTTTCCTCAGCTGTATAGCTGGGACTTTAATATGGCTTTTAAGCCAAATACCAGAGTGAGAAGCAGCAAACACGCTGTTCTGACTGGACCATCAGCCAACAATCAATTGACAAGCTGCAGCCTCTGGGTCAAATTGGAACTGTGTGCATGGATAATATTTATTCAGTTGGCCTCAAGACCTGTAACGCAAACTTACCTTACGAGAAGATAAAAAGGGAATGACAGGATGACACCGGTCCTTTGTAGTAAGGGGAGCGTCTTACTGGGTCATGCATGTTTGCGCACACACACACACACACACACACACACACACACACACACACACACACACACACACACACACACACACACACACACACACACACACACACACACACACACACACACACACACACACACACACACAATGACTCAGCTAAAAGGATATTATCCATAATTATGCACTGCCTCTGGTGGTCAGGAAGAATGAAATGGAACCGTTTTCCAATAGTTCACAAGATTGATAATATTATTAACCTGATTTTGGTCACTTCCTGGTAATTTTACACAAAGAACATCAATGTGTGCCATGGCTCATGAGCGCTGATGCAACGAAAGCCATCATCGCCATCCAACCCCTGTAGCACTGAAGTAGCTTCACTTGAAGTCAAAGAACATTTTAATGGCCAGTGACAGATGACCTTTAGGTCAATCTAAACCTTAAATTAAAAAAGCGCAGGATTTTAAATTATTTTTGTATTTCAACAAAGCTACTTATTTTACAGTTGATTTATCTTATCCTAAAAGCTTAGCTCCAAAAGCTCCTCTTGGAAACTTCTAAAATTAATCAAGCATTCAAACGCTCGGGTCCCATCAGTGGTGGACCTTCGGACTCCGGAATTAGCACCAAGTAATTGTCTCATCGGCTGAGGCAATAACGTGTGCTTACTGTGCTAGAATATTTTTTGTTCTCAACACCTTCTAAACACCACAGCCTAGTTTGGCTGTGATGGAGCCAAACTAGGCTGTGATCCTCTGGTGCTGAAAGGGTTGAAAGTGGGCTGAAGTCTGTGAGCAGATCTATAAGCTCTGAGGGAGTGCCAGCCCGAGTCTAGGTGGGCTGCACGAGTCTGGCCCATCCCGTGCCCTCCCACTGGAGGACCAGGGCCCAAATTTGGTCTTTTAAGCGGTGTGCCCCCCCTCTCCCTACACACACACCCCCCACTGTCAGACAGCAGTTGCTGACACCTCTGTATCACCTGACCCGAGCCTGGCACAGCACACACAGTAGCTCTGCTTGGTGACAGAGACAGACGCACAGCAAGCACACATCATGCTAATCCTATTACTCCATGCTCTACATCCTCTGGAGGGCTTGTTCCCCTTCAGCCACCTCAAAAAAGGGACCATTTACTTCAGTGTGATTTCACTGCAATGAATGGGATTTTTATTTTTTTAAATGATTCAGGAAAGGGAAACAGCCGTTTGAGTTTTTCCTAGTCAGTTCAGACGGCAGGGTTTATTAACAGATCAGAGAAAGTTGGTGCTGGCATCTGGGACAAATACAATCAAACAATGCCAATCAACACTTAGTGCCAATTATCACTACAAGAGAAGAGCAACAACCAGGTATGCCAGTAAGATGTTGGTGTGAGAGGGTAGTGGTAGGCGCAGAGGGAGGTTGTGTCTGTCTGTCTGTCTGTGTGGCACATTACGCAGCAACGGTGTCAGAGGCCTCAGACATGTCTGACTTGGCACATGGTGAAAGCAACTCAATACGAGCAAAGCTGCTGTTGTCACCATTCCTCAGACGGGCCGCTGGCATTCTCAGCTGTCTACCGCTCTAATCTGTTAGTGTAACCTCGGCTCAGCTCTACCTACCGAAGACGTTTGCACTCTGCCACTATGCCCCGTCCAAGCTTTCCCTTGCCCATTTATCACGCCAGGCTTTGTATAGAGGAGGAGGGGGGGCTGGGGGTGCTGTCATCTGGTGTGTAAATTAATCTGGAGTGTAAATTCACGCACTGTAAATGTGTCAAAGAGAGGATGGTGTCCCGTCTCGGTCATAGAGTCACCAATGTAATTCCGGTTGAATTAGCAGTGAAATTAGTAGTGAACTGAGAGTAAGGGACCACAGCTGGTTAAGAGGCTGATCATATAGGGTCACAAACAAAGCGTCTGTGCCCCATGTGTGCCACTGAACAGTCAAACCAGTTAATTTACAATTAAGGTCTGTCCTTGACCCTCACTCTGGAATACCACACCCATAAAGAGCGGACATTAAAACATATGTAAAGATCATAAGAACACTTACAAAGGATATGCATGCCGCCAGGAGAAGAATCCGAACAAGTAAGTCCTCAAACTGTTCAACCACAAGTTCCCATAAAGACTTTCCTGCGGAAATAGAAAACAACGTGAGAAAACAACCTGATGAAACGATAGTAATTCAAGACGTGTCACCACAAGACAAAACGCACACACATTTGACAGTTATTACCTTCCTCTGCTGGCAGCTCTGTGGTAGGGTGGCCGTGGAGTCAGTAGACATGAAACGACAAAAAGGGGGCAGTCATTAGTTGTAATCATTGCTTTATGAATCATCACTTTATGAGGGAGACCAGGAACTGGAAAAGTGCTCTTTACGATTCCGTCTTTATGCGATCTCACAAATGGCAGGTTTGCACATGACACCGATAAGTAGTGTTTAGTGGAGAGTGGCAGAAGTATGAAACACGGAGCCCAACGTGCATTAGGACTGTATGCATGGCAACAAGGAACTAGGCATCTCGGAAACACTGAACTTACGCGGATCTGGCGACTACTGTGCATATGTCCACATGAACCTCTGATTAAAAAGGGCCTGCTGTGTTTAACTGGATGCCTTTTTTAACAACGTTGCAATTCATTCGCATGATCCCCATGTGAAGTAAAGAGCATGAGCACATATAAAACCACGAGGCTACATGTGATGACGTCAGCCAAATTTACACACGAGCAAACCGGCCGGGTGAAGTCTGGTGACATTTAACCCACTTAAAACATGGTGTATTAGTTATCTACATAGCACACGACACGGCGGTATATTGTTTAAATATAACGCGTTTATAATTAAAAAGATTTTTTTTTTGTGCCAACGTACCGTTTAGGCCCCATTTCTCCTTCTGTTTCTTCACCTGCTCCAAGCCCAGTCCTGTGCTTTCATTGACGCAGAAATAACTGTAAACTTCTTCCACACTCTTGGTGTGAGCGTTCTCCATGGCGGACGGTCAGCTGTCCTCTGGCAGCCTCGCGGCACGGAAAACCGGCGTGTGTGGACCAAGTGGACCCTCAATATAAAAAAAACCCAAATCTTTTGAATAGTAGAAAAAAATAAATAGTTTAGCCAACTGTGAGACGTTACAAGTCGGCGTCGGTTTAGCTATCTATAGCAACTGGCCGAGCGGACAGAGTGTGGAGATAGCGGAAACGTGTCCCCTTGAGCTCTCTGAGGGAGAAAAAAAAAGAAGAAGAGAAAAAAAGCCTCCTCGCGACAGATATCTGCGTTAGCCCAATTAGCTCTTCCAGCGACCGAGGTTAGCGACTCGGACTGTCCCGCTTCTGACTGCACAAAACCCGGTATCAAAGATAGCTGTATCCCCCCTCTCTCTGTCTGTCTCTCTGAGGTCCGCGGTCATCCGGTCCCAGCAGGGTTAGCTGCTCCGGTCCCGAGCCGTGTGTGTGTGTCGGTATCGTAGTGCTTGTCCTCCCTCTGGCGCAGACAGACCCCTCTATGCCGGTGTTTAGCCGGCGCCGTGTGATATAGCGCCTCACTGCTGCCCCTCTCCGCCGCGCTGCATGTGGAGGGACGCCATTGGACGGCCGCCCGGAAACGTTTTAAAATATCGAAAAGTCCGGTTCGAGGAAAAAAGGAAACGGGAAAACCGAACCAACCAGTCAGTTTCGTACGGCCATTGTTGTTTGATTGTTTTTAAGTAGGCAATAAAGCAATAACGACACAATGGCCTAGTGTGAACAATGGATAGCTGTATGGAGGTTTGCTGCTTGACTGTTTGACCTCTACACGTTGTAGGGCATTATTTGTGTTATTTGACGGGGAAAAAAGGATAGAAAAGTAAAATGGTTGGAAGTGCATAGTCCGTATTTCCGTTTTGCGCTAATGTGACATCCAGCATCAGCTATCCCATCCGTATGGACTGTTTATGCTAGCGTACAATGTACTCATTCGTGTACATTTAATGGATTTCACGACATCAGTCAAACATTATAATTTATAACATGGTTACGAACGTATTACCAAGTAATACCACTGTAAATGCTATGAATCAGATACACTAGTTGGTTTGAATATTGCGCTGAACCAGTTATTTTATCTATAGGCCTACGATCTCAATACAACTACTGCGGACAGTTTCCTACATTCATGAACCTGCAGATGGGAAACTGCAGTTAAGTGTGCCATCAAGCAGAAACAGGGTGAGAAACTTAAAAACAACCACACCTAACAGTTGGGTTTTTTTCTGATCACATCAATCGTCTGTTGACAATTTTAACAAAGCCACGATGACATCATGGTAGAGGCACCTCTGTCTGATATCTGGGCAGTCTTCCACAACTGACACCTAATCCTCATCCTTCTGGCCCCAGAAACACATGTATAATGAAGGTAGTCTGCAGAAGTCAGTCAGATGAAGTTACAAAAGGAGGGACTCACTTATGTAAGAGCTCAACTGAAATATATATTTACTCTAATCACACAAACTCACAAATCATCAACATATGGCAGAGATGAACGTTGAAACATTTGTTTTAACACAAGCAGGAAGGCTACTGGCTACATATTACAAATGGAAAAAGTACAGTATATGAGAATGTTTCTGATATATGTGAAACGTAATTCCAAGGGGATCGCTGCCCCTTGGAATTCCTAAAATGTGAAGATAGCCAAGGTCAAGGCTAATAATAGCGACAAATGGCGCGGAGACGCATCCCAAGTACCACTTTGTACGTCCTTATCTGCGCACGCTTTGACTTAAAGTGTATTCTTAAAGATGTCTGCTGGGCTCATGTCAGTAGGACAGAGAAATTGAAAGCCCTTATCCCAGAACATGTTCCACTACACCTGTTCCTAGAGTCCTCTCCATGTTGAAGATGAACCACCATCCCTAGATTCATATTTACTGAATCACTAATCTCGGATCTGAATCCCTAACCATGTGTAATCCAATGTTCAGGAAACCCAAATTCAGTAACTCAATAAAGGCCTTTATAACAAACATATTTTATGTATATCTACTAATAAAGGCACATTCTGGAAAACAAGATTGTCAACATTGGTGTTCGGCTACAGGCCCCTCCGTGTGAGAGGACCCTTTGCCCAGACCAGGGGGAGAGGTCCTCACAGCACCAGCCAGTCCTCGGCCCCCTCCTCCACCACCTGGCCCGTAGATGCCTGGATCTGGGCCCGCTGGAAGCACTGCTTCTTGCAGTCCATCAGCTGCTCCAGGTCTCGCCACATCTTCACTTGCTTCATGTTGGCGCCGTGGCTCTCCCTGACCGCCTTCTGTTTCTCACGCAGCTTCTAAGTAATGGACAAAAGAGGGGGGGGAGGGTTGTAGGGGACCATTAGTGGAACATGTTTACAGAGATTCAGTGTAATCACCATCGTCCCGCTTGAGTCATGTTTATGTAGATTTTTTGAAAGGCTTTCCTACATAATTTCATTTCACTCAACATTCGCCTCAATGTGGCGCATTTTCCACAACCTTCCTCACATTGATTAATTGGTTAATTACAGCTTTATTCAATTGCAGATTTATCGGCACTCAGTGCACTTCCATTCATGACGCTCCTTCAGCGTCCATCTAATGTGCGGTGATGTAATCCACTGTGCTAGCGGTGAAGACCACGGTGCTTGCTTCTACCCCGTCTCCAAAGAGAGACCCCAACCCCCAACTCACCTTTCCCAGAGCGTCCTGCTCTGCAATGTTCTTCATGTACACCTCTCTGCAATCGGAATAGATACACAGTTCAGTGACGCTGCATTAAAATGTATGTAGTATATATTTCTGTTTCAAGGTCAGAGCAATAGAGACAGGGAACAAGTGAGTGAGAGGGAGGAATCAGTGTATCAAATGACCACATTCCAGAGTCCAAGTCGCTCTTGCGACATTTCAAGGGTCCTAACCGCCGGAGCCACATTCTCATCGATGTCAGCCAGCCTGCACGATTTGACCTTCCCCCGTCAAGGTAATTGAGGTGGCTCGGTGAACCGCGTTGCCAAGGGCGACAGCAGTATCATGCCGTAATGACACTGTAATATGAGTATGTTGAGGTGTTGTGTGTGGTGAAGCAGCTGGTGGGCTGCACCCAGTGTGCTCACTCACCTGATGGCCTTCTTCCTCTCCTGAGGATCGGAGGACACATAGGCTTTGGTCTCCTCCACCGCCCGCTGCATTTGCATCTCACAGATCTGGGGGGTGAGAGGGCTCAGGTGATTCGGGGGATGGGCAGGGGGAGGGGAGGGAGACACAAGGCTAACAATAGGCACTGAATGCCGCTCTATGGGAGGCAGGCCCCCTTGTTCTTCAAAGCTCACATTGCAAATTTTTGCATTTTACATAAACGCCTGGTTGGGGCACGGGGGGTGGGCAGAGGCGCAATAAAAAGCCATAGTGGCCGGTAAAATGATTTCGCCTTTTTGTCGTTCCTGTGTGGGGGTGGCCAGAGCTTATCTGGTGCACATGTTCCTTGCCTGCTTCATGCAGTTCAGCTCGTGGTATCGGTTTTCCTCCTGCGCCGTCTCCTCTCTCAGTGTCTTCACCTCCTGTACAGGGGGGAATGTAGTTTAAAACGCACTACATAAAAGAGTTTCAGCAGGGGTATGCATTGTTTGGCGCTACATCAAAAGCATTGCTTGGGATTCGGGGGATATACATACAAAATAAAAAATTGGGTTCATGGTGCTTACAATTTTACCGAGATAGGGCGTTTAATTATTTATGTAATTAATGTAGGTAAAATAACTTGTACCTGTTCCAGCTTGGATCTGTTGCTCTCCAACCCAGCAGCACAGCTGTCATACTGAGCCTTCTTCTCCTCGTACTCCTGGCTTAGCTCCTGTGAGGATGAGCAGCCGGCACACACACACACACACAAGTCAAGTACATTTTATTTGTAAAGCCCTTAATCACAGTTACAGTCTCAAAGGGCTTCGCAGGCCACACATTTACGCCCCCCCCCCTAACCCTAGCCCCCCAGAGGGCAAGAGTGGGGGGGGGGGATCCCTCCTTCCAGGTATGGTTAGTAGTGCAATGGGTGCCATAAGTGACACACACAGTAAAGGAGAGGTTTTAAATACAAAACACACACACACACACACACACACACACAAACACACCATTAACTATGTACATTGTATGCATTAACACTGTACACAAAATTATCATGGACCTGTACTGCCTCAGTAATGCCCTACAATACATACAACATTTACAATACATACCCACACATTTAAATAGACATTGGAGCAATTAAACAATAAAAGCATTTTGACAAGTTTGACTTGTGGCTAGCTAGCGCGCTAGTCTATTTATGTGTTTTCTGATGTAAATCTTCATTAGTGGGGCCTTAGCTAGGCACAATGGCACACCCGTTCTGGGAACACATGTAGGAAAATGTAATCCTCTGCTCTGACCAAACAATGTGAGGGGTACTTTCCCCCTGTACATATTATTTATAGACATCATGAAAATGATTCTTAAAAGACTGAAGAGGTAGCAACGGCAGCATGGTGGCCGCCCGCTGGAACAAGGAGAACCCCTGGACCCCTAGAAGGTTTGTCTTGATAAGTACCTTTGTTATCTTTTACTTTTCTTTTAGTCAGGAATAGATATGTCATCGTTACAAAGTAGCATAAGCTTAGAATTTCTGTTAGCATTGGGATTTATTTTTATACTAGTAATAATAATAATAATAATAATAATAATAAGGCATACAATTTGTACAGTTTTTTTAATCAAAACTGTTAACTCTTACTATAAAAGGGGCTAATATTTGTGTGTGTGTGTGTGTGTGTGGGATGTCATTTGCCATTCAGCGGATCTGCATATCGGAACATTGCATATCCTAGTAATCAGCTCCAATTGATGATATCAGCTGTGGAGGGCTGTCATATATTGTGCACATAACATACAGTTGCACAACATTTCTGCAGCACACATAAATAATAATGCATACGACATAACACACAATGTATCTCAAGTGAATAAGAATCACAGGCATGTGCTAGAGGAATAGAGGATCCAGAGATGCCCACCTGACACTCCTGCCTAAGCGGCCTCAGCTCCTTGATGATCGGGGCCAGAGCCGTCTTCTTCTCCGCTATCATCGAGTTTAATTTCTTCACCTGGAGGGAGGGAGGAAGAGTGGGGGGGGGGGGAGAGAGAGAGCGGGGGGGAAAGAGAGAGAGAGAGGGGGAATAGGATAGGATTGGATCATCAATTATGAATCTACATCTTCAATCTTTGGTTCCCCGAGGATGGTGGCATTAGGAAAACACTGAATTGATGCCAGCCTTTAAGGACGCTCAGGTTGGAAGGGGTCGTTTGTGCCACTCAAAATCATGTGTGCAACCTACCAGCTTTCAAGAACAACTAAAGAATAAAAATAAAACAATAAAGTGAATCCAACTGCGATCTGGAGAGCTGCGCCAACCAGTTGAAGCTGGTGGTTGGCATAATTTGAGGTGTTGGCAAAAAGGGCCGACAGGCGGATAAATGTGGCTGCTATTAGTAAGCCACAGATATTTAAAAAAATATCAATCTCTCTTGTGAGTCAACTTAATTTTAAAAAAAGCTAAGTAGCTATTATGATAATACAGAGAGAGGACAAAGGTCTCCTCTTAAGCAATCACTGTCTTAATAGATTAGTCCCTGGTGCTCTTTTGGTCATTCAATTCTCAGAGCAGCTGACCACAGAGAAGGTCCAACACAATCTTTAAGTCGACCTAACTTCAACCCCTCTCTTGTGTTTAGCCTCTCGTTTAGCCTGGAGAAAAAGCCAGTGTCAATAGTTTTTTATGTAAAGTACTAACATTACTATAGTTCAGTTGTGAACATGCAAATGTAATGTCCTTACTCCTTCTCAATTGCTACCATTTCAGACATGTCATAAGCATGTTACAACTCAATAGCTACCATCTCAGACATGTTGTTAGCATGTTAAACCTTATAGTTACCATCTCAGACATGTTAGCATGTTGAACCTCATAATTTTCCATCTTAGACATGTTGTTGGCATGATAAACCTTATAGTTACCATCTCAGACATGTCGTCCAGCGTGCGGCCCTTTCTGTCATCCAGCTCGCTCTTGGCGGCCGACAAACGCTCCAGCTCCTCCTGGGTGTCGCTGAAGCCAGAGATGCCCTTCTGCGCCTCCATGGATTGCTACACACACACACACACACACACACACACTGGGAATTATATAAATGTTCCAGTTTTGATTGGAAAACAAGACAGGACATTTGGTGCATTTTATGGTGTTACGCTGTGTGTCAATAGCACAGTTTTATATAAACAGTAACTGTGAGTGTGGGCGGTAAATATCACAGGGATTACAGTAGCCTACCTGTATTATTGTAATATTAGGCTACTCAGGACTGTATATAATATCAGCTGACTTTTAGAATAGGAATTGCATAAATATTTCTGAACAAGCTATGGTTAAATTATATGTGATGTTATCAACAAACAAGTCACATTAAAAGACTTAGAACTTCACATAACCTATATCCAAGGGGTGAGCTTGTGACCTTAATACAACCTAAAGCTTAGGGCAAACCTGAAAATATCATTCAAAACAAAAGAATAAAACGAAATCGGAAACCAAGTTGAAGTGGTGGTTTAAAGTGGTGTGGTGTATTTCTGTTGACCCAATTCATGTATTGTCTTCTGCTAATCTCATGTTTAAATGATTGGAAGATAATCTTTGTAATGGATGGGTGTAGCACGCACGGCTAGCTTAATACCGAGCAAGCCTTGAATGAACCCCTGTGAGAGCCATAGCAGTGTTAAGATGGCAGCACAGGCATTGTGTCGACGCAGACAGACAGGCCGCACTAAAAGCAGTTGTGAGACAGTGGCATATTTAAACAATCTGTTGAATCCCTCGCTATGAGGAGAACAAAAGCGGTACCACTAGCAGCTGAATGTAGCGGTTAGATAAGGCCTTTGCCTGCCTGTTCCAACATTGCCAAGAGGCACTGGAGGCCACTCTGTAGGTTAGCGGACAAAACATGAGAAAACAAAGGAATCAACATGGGGGAGGTTAATGGACTGCAATATCGCCCCTGCATGTATACTATGTGTGTCTCTCTCTCATATATAATATAATCTCATAAGAAAGAAAGAAAGAAAGAAAGAAAGAATGAAAGAATGAAAGAATGAAAGAATGAAAGAATGAAAGAATGAAAGAAAGAAAGAATGAAAGAATGAAAGAGAGAGAGAAAGAGAGAGAGAAAGAATGTGATGTGTGTACGTGTGTGATCCAGCTGATTAAAATAAAAAAGAGACAGTGGAGGTGGTGAAACAGCCAGTGCCCGGTGGGTTCCACGTCAGACCTGTGCTATAAGCACTCTGGCAGGTGTGGCAGCAGAGAGGTGCAAAGCCCTTTCTAGGAAGCTTTCGACCTTCGTTGTCAGTCCAATTTGCATTATGTCTGATGAGAAGTATGTATTGTGTGATGTATTGACGGTGGGCCTCCCACATCACCCCACTCCAGGCGCCAAGTGTGTGAAGGGAAATAGAGAGATGTAGAAGTATGTATTGTGTGATGTATTGACGGTAGGCATACCAGTTGCTGCAGGATGTCCTGGTTTCTCTGGCTGAGGATCTCCTCGGTGCGCTGCAGCACACCACTCTCCGCCTTCAGCTCCGCAAGCTCCGCCCTCCTCTTCTTGTGCGTGCTGCCCTTGCCTCGGAGCTTTGCCACCAGCCTCTTGAGCTGTCACGCAGAGCCACACAGGATTGGGTGTCAGAACAGAACCGTTGAGGGGGGGGGTTTCTTGCATATTACAGTAATGTTGCTAGGCCCTTTTCGAAAGACGGGCATTTGATGGATTAGGAGAGGAGTCTGTATTGCCTGTTGGGGGGTCCATTAAAACATCTCATGCTGCAATCACCCAACCCCTCCCAGGCACACAGCCAGGTCTCTCTCTCTCTCTGTCTCTCTGTCTCTGTCTCTGTCTCTGTCTCTGTCTCTGTCTCTCTCTCTCTCTCTCTCTCTCTCTCTCTCTCTCTCTCTCTCTCTCTCTCTCTCTCTCTCTCTCTCTCTCTCTCTCTCTCTCTCTCTCTCTCTCTCTCTCTCTCTCTCTCGACATGCTCCTCTACAGTGAAGAGCAGCTATAAATGTATTTCACAAGGGAAAAGGAGAGCACTGGCCCTAGAAATCATAGTGAAGAGTGTGCTGTGGTCTCCCTGGGACATGTGACGTGTGTGTGTCTATTTTGATATAGCAAGGGCAGACAAGGTGGTGAGAGGAATTAGCGCAGCTGAACAACGCAGCATGGCGTTCCCTTGTCACCCACAGCCCCGGGAACAACTGATGCTGAAGTGGCTACAGGCTCCGCCATGACAGAAATACATGCACACAATCCATGACGCAGACACAAGGACAAACAATAAAAAAACATGAATTGAGGGTTTCAGGTAAATAGGTTTGTTCAGAGCTGAAAGGAGCATCTGTGTTCTCACATCAGTTATACGTTCAACCAAGACTGAATAGGGGCCAGGGGCCGATTCGCCGGTTCCCTGAGAGTGGTTACGGGTAAGCGGCCAACCGGTGACGAGCAGATGGGCATGTGGATGCTCGGAAAAGCTTGCAGTTGGGGGGCGGACATGTGATGACACCTCCTGGGGAATGGAAAATACCTCTGATAAGGTGATCACTTCCACTGTGGCCCGTCGCCCCGGCTATAGGGAACACTGATAAGTTTGTGTGTGTGTGTGTGTGTGTGTGTGTGTGTGTGTGCATATAAAGATTATACATTCCAGTTAAGATTGTACCTCCCTTTTTCTTCTGGTTTTAAAGCAATGCATATATATGCATATATAATCACTTTGACGCATGTATGAATTTTGTTTCTTGTTTTTTTTGTATGTTTTTCATCAATCAAAATTCTATGAATGGACACACACACACACACACACTATTTATAGGGGTGAGGAGACCAATGTGATCTTGGTGTATCCAGCCGCAAGCCAGAGGTACTTCATGTACAGTACATGAAGCCTGTCCACCACCACCACCCTTACCCCCCCAGCCAGAAACCCCTCTGCTGTATAGGGTTTATACAGCAAAGAGCAGAGCCCTCTCTTTATCACTCCTATGACTTGAATGCACCGGACCACGAAGTGTAGGCTGACACAGAACAGCTCACGGCTATTGGCTTCCATGACTGCTTAAGAGTTCTCATTTTATGTTTCTTAAAAAGTGGTCTCCTGGCAGAGCGGTTGGGGTCGGGGGGCGTTGGGGGGGGGGTGGTGGGGGCTTGTCACAGGATAAGTTACATATACCGGAAGGCACATGGGAAGGAAAAAAAAAAACATTGCTCTTTGTTTAATGTACTGCTCGCCTCGAACCAGAAGACTGATAGCACGAGAGCGGGGGGATGAGGGATAGGTGTGGGGGTGGGAATGAGGGATGGGGGTGGGGGTGGGGGTCAACGTTTCACAGAGAGTACGTCCAGTTCAGTGTCTGTCCCTGGGTACTGTCTGCCGGGTTCTATTTAAAGCCTTGTATGGGATTCGGGGGAGATGTGGGGGAGAACCAGAGCAGAGGGGAGGAAAGGGAGGAGGAAAAAATAGGGAAAAAACGTCACATTAGACAGTCGGCTGATCTCCTGTTTATAGAGGAGCAGAATTAGCCACTGGTGTTTTTTTTGTGCTTTGCAATACAACACAGAAAGAAACTTTGGCGACGACTCCTTCTGAGAATGATACAAACAATCGACACATTTACCAAACAAACAGGGATTTCATTCAAGGTTTATCTGCGTCACAAACTATAAAGGGCGGGGGGAGTGGGTCACTAAAAGGGTTTATTCTTTTTTTTTTTGGGGGGGGGGGGGGGGGGGGGCGTGTCTTTTCTGTACCTCGTCACCCCGGATCACCTCCTCTCCGTCGTCTCCGCGCATCTGGCTGCTCCTCTGGGCCAGCTCCCTCTCGGCTGCCGCCAGCTCCTCCCTGGCCCGCTGGAGCTCCTCCGCCTTTGCCTCCTTTTTACGGGCGATGATGGAGGCCTGCATGGACCAGAGTGGTTAGCGATTTGTAACTCACTCAGCATTTAGTCTAGAAAATGTCACAGCAAATGCCATCACAAGTTCGTCACGAGTCCAAACTGATGGATTAATCTATGCACCTAATTATAGTTACATTAATTGATTACGAAAACAATGGTTAGTTGCGGCCCTACAATACTTTTAGGAATGTGGACGAGGCCAAGCATTACTCCAAACCTGCACTAGAGGGCGAGACATGGATACTGAACACTGACATGGTGAGATGCGTTGCCGACGTGGCTGTAAACTCGGTATTTGTCACTGTTGCCCAACTGTCTGCTGAACTAGAAGGGCACATTGTCAAGCATAATAATCATTGGTGGTGGTGGCGGAGGTCAAACACCTGCTGCCTGAACAGAGTGAGTTTGTCGTCCTTGGGGTCACTCCTCATCATCCGCTTCTCCGTCAGCTGGTTGACCTGAGCGCTGACCTCCTTGATCTGTGGGGACAGCACAGAGCAAGGAGTTCAAATTCAAACTGCTATTGTTGTTGTTGTTGTTGTTGTTGTTGTTGTATTAGGCACAGGCAACGGCACACGTAGTGTGTACCAATAGCACAGGCTGTGGTCCACACCCCGACAGTAACCACACCAATCCGTTGCCTCAACTTAACCATCTCTAACCTAACACCTAAACGTAACCCCCTCTAACCTAGTCTGGCTTACCGGATGTAGGTTGTTGTATAAGCCCGCCCAAGCCTGCCATTGGGCGACCACCCAATGGCAGGCTCTGGGCGGGCTTATACCTTATACTCCCCCCCTTCCACCATCTGTGTGTTACTGTTTTCAAAGTCCCCCTCGCTACATGAAACAACAACCTCCGAGCTAGCAACCTACACGCTGACAATGGCAGGTTATGATGAAGATTGCCAGGGCTCGCCTCCCCACATGCAAATGTTCCACCAAAACAAGCCCACCCCCCCACCCGACACTATTTTGCAAAGGCACCGTTGTTGCATCCTGGGCTTAACGCCACCCAAGACGATTGTGATTGGTTAAAAAATACAAACAAGACGGTGCGTTTTTCCCCTATACCAAAATGATAGTGAGTTTAGCCAGACCTTTGTGTGGAGATAGATCTGGCTATGCAAGACTACCTCTACCCTAATACCTACACTTAACCACCTCTAACCTAATACTAAACTTAACCATCTCTCTAACTCTAACTCCAATATCTAAACCTAACCACCTCTAACATTATACTAAACTTAACCATCTCTAACCTAATACCTAAACTTAACAATTGCTAACCATCTCTAACCTAATACCTAAACTTACCAC
This sequence comes from Merluccius polli, assembly GCA_030340625.1. Taxonomy (NCBI): domain Eukaryota; kingdom Metazoa; phylum Chordata; class Actinopteri; order Gadiformes; family Merlucciidae; genus Merluccius; species Merluccius polli. The sequence continues at coordinate 130,287 of JAOPHQ010001170.1, forward strand.
CTCTAGCCCAATAACTAAGCTTGAAATGTGTTTATGTAAAGCCTCAACTTAACCATTTCTAACCCAATCCCAAAGCTTAACCATTTCTAACCCAAGACCAAAATGTAGCCATCCTTAATGTTATTCCTAAACCATTTCATACTTCACACCTAAACATCTCCCCGCTAAAAACCCTAAACCTAACAATTTACAAAATAAAAATGTGGATTTGAACACTAAAAGCACTACATAACAATCAGCACATAAAAATGTCTGATGCTGCTGTGGTTTTGCATCAAATAAAGAACAGGTAGAGTTGAGTAGATGAAGGATATAAAGATATCCTGATAGAAAAACAGCTAACTTCACTGCTCGATACATTGTATAGATGCATAGATGGATACTATGGCAGAATATAGTGTCTTCCAGTGTACAGAATAACTTTACTTGAAGGAGTCCTGTACAATCATGTCTGTGTACTATTATCAGTGTTCCTTAAAACACTAAACCTTGCTCGCATACACAGTTTCCAGTTCATTAGGTACATCCAAGTACCTAATGAACTAGTATGGTAAAAACAACAACAACAAAGCAATATTAAATCGAACAATATGCTACCTAGATTAAACTAGCTGTGCATGTTGTGCCCTTTGTGTAACTGCAGTAATAAACCATAACAAAATATACAGATTTAGAAAATCACAAATATGACCATCTTAAAACGTGCTGTAGGTAGTGTATTTTAGACCGCTCCAGGACATTTCTGACCGATCAGGGCATCTCTTCCCTGATTGGTTCGAGGAATCAAGGAGCCTGTCAATCACAGGTGCATGAATGCACGCTTCTTAATGGCGGAGAAACATAGGGAGGGAGGGAGCAGAGAGGGAAAGTACGTTTATCGTTTAGTTTCAAAATCTTGCTCTCTTCTGCTCTCTCTTCTTTACTAACTCTCACTGGAAGTGGATGAGGTGTCATATCCCCCCTCCCCCACAACACACACACACACACTCACTATGAACAGCGCTTTGGGTGTCTTGAAAAGCGCAATATAAATGCAATGTATTATTATTATTATTATTATTAGTAATAGTAGTAGTAGTAGTAGTAGTAGTAGTATTTACTATTTGTATCCTCTTCTGTTTACCTTGTCCTCCAGTTCTTGAAGCTCAGCGGGGCCCACGGTGGGCTCGGACGCCACCTTCTGCAGGAAGTGAAGCATGCGCCGGGTGCTCTCCAGCTCCTTGGGTAACTTCTCCATCACGATGTATGTGTTGATCTTGATCTCCTCCTCCAGTCTCCTCATCAAGCCTGGAGAGCCAGCGTACAAATACAATTCAGTATACAGTGGACCTTGGCTCCGCAGGAGCCATCAGCGCCAGCGTGTAATGAGTGTTCAACTTTTTTGTTTGGCCGGGAAATACTGCCGTAATAATCAATGGAAAGCTCTCCACAGCCAAACGTGGCTCCATCCAAACTAACAACATTCACAGAGCTTCATTGCTTGATGGCGCCACTTTCACTCATAAATAACGACATCATTCTTTGTACATTGATTGTTTTCAATGTACAAAGAAATGTTTTGTGATGCTCCTGGGTGGAGTGTATACCGGTCAGTCGACGTGGCACCGAAACGCAGCATTTTCAATGGAGCCCCATGGTAATATAATTTAATTCTGTATTGTTGTTTTTCTCCACCCAATGACCCTTTAGAATTCACCAGAATGGACCCATATGAAAACATCCTCTCAACATCAGCTCCGGCGGTTAAAACCACTAACTGTCCAACCACAAGAGAAAAAGTGGAACTACTTGGAACCAGAAGCCTCTATCTAGAGAAAAACGTAAGTAGAAATTGAAAATCAATTCCTTCCTTTACTCAACATTGAGTGCCCTGTTGCCCTGTGCCCTGTGTATTCAGTTGTGGATCTGAACGGATACATCATTAGCCAGCTGATGAGCAACTGGGGTGGGCTGGAAGTTGTGTGTGTGTGTGTGTGTGTGTGTGTGTTACTACAAAAGCAAACAGGTTGTAAATTCAACATCAGTTGAGCTCTGGTATATAATATCCTCAGTGTGTGTTTGTCCAATAAACTGTGAGACACAGCCCAGAACACTTCCGCACATCCTTGACCACCAACATGCATCTGTGGTTGGTTGCCATGGTGGAAAAACACAAGCACTCCGCCACAATGCTACAAGTACTCACTCTCTGGATCTGCATCCACTGAAGCCTGCCGCAGGTCCTTCAGCTTCTGCTGGCTCGCCTGGAGCCGCTGTTCTGCCCGAAACAGCTGAGCAGAACACACACACACACACACACGACACGTCTCCGTTACAATAGTGTTCACAAACGACACATGCAGTAAAAGGCTAACTAATGATACAGCATCCGTGACTATCGGCTCTAAGGGTGTCCCTTCCTGCTCTTCACTTCCTCTCAATTTACATTGAGACCTCCTTTCAGAAGACACAAAATGGTGACCTGCGAATTTCAAGCATGAGCATGCCGTCTCAAGGTATTGTTAGACATGTAGGGTAAAAGCAACCAAATACACCGTATATTTATTTATTATTCAAAACAAACAACATTCATAAGTTGTAGTACACGATAACACAAGGAGTGTGATGGCCACTTATTGTGAAGGTTGGAATAAAAGTCAGTTACTTGGTTTTTCTGTTCTTGCTTTTGATGGGCGAGGGACTCTTCTCTCTCCTTCTCCACACGAAGCTGTCTGGCCAGCTCCAGCATGCGCTGGTGGCTGGGCACTGTTTCCACCTAGTGGACACATCATGTTGTTGCACAAACACACAAGGATTGTCACGTCAGCAGAAAATCTCAAGACCTAAAATGTCCCTTTTTCACAGGGATTATAGGGGTAAATGCATCTATTACAACACCAAAATAGCCTGGTCAAAGGGAAGATACTTAAATCCTAGGAGACAACTGCATGTTTGAATTGCGTCATAAAGCTGTCACATTATCATTATGTATGCTACATTGACTCCTGGCCCATATAAGAGAATATATAGCATATATTAATAGAATGTAATTATTTTGGGACTTACTCTCTTCCTCAGCCTTTCTACACGTTTGATGAGCTGGTCCTTCTCCTCCTCCATCACCCCGATGTCCTGTATATGATCACATGATTATAATGATAATATCATAATAATAAAGTTATTATTATGATGTCCTGTATATTGATCAAATGATTATAAGATTACATTATAATAATAAAGTTATTATTATGTCCTGTATATGATCACATTAGAAGATAATACTGATAATATCATAATAATACAGTTATTATTATTATCAAGTAGTGACTATTCAGGATTTTTGCATGTCTTTCGCAATGTGAGCTATAGTTACACATGACTGCGTGCTGCCTGGGTTGATTAGCAGCACAGGTTATTCAGCTTTTTTGTTTACCTTTCTGATTTCTGCGGTGGAGAAGCCTGAGGACTTGAGCTGCTCACATTCCTTGTGATAGTTCTTGAAGGTTTCCACCAGCTCCTCATACTGTACACAAATAATGTGGCATGTGGATGTTAATTGCCCATCACCATAGCATTCGACATTCAGGTAGTTAAGGTCAACCTCTCTAAGTCAGTGGTTTTCAAACTGTGGGTTGGGACCTATGATCCATTATTTGATTATTAGTATGTTTGAAGACATATAGGAGACTGAATACTGGTTTGATGAGCAATGAACAGAGAAATGTTATTTCACTTTTTGGATTTCGGTAATGAGAAAGTGATGCTTATTTTACTGCACACAATATTTGATGGGTCCGGTCACATCGCATGACAGCTCTAGCTAACAGAGTAGCATACTATACCGCCCCCGCTCTAGGTAACAGAGTGCCGTGTCACACCTGGTGAAAAGTGTCATACCTGGTGATAGGTGTCATACCTGGTGATAGGTGTCATACCTGGTGATAGGTGTCACTGATGACATCATCCTGCAGGAACTCGGCAGGCACCTCCAGCTTCACCAGGTACCTAGCGAGGTAGGCGCGTTTCTTCAGCTCTGGGACCCTCTGGAGCAGCCATTGGAGAAGAGGGTGGATGACAGGTTTATTACCTGTCACCAGACCCCGTCTAAAGCTACTCCTGAATGATACAAGAAAAAACATTATGAACCGACTTAACCAGCAACGGCATCATACATACTCAATTTTGGTTCAACAAGGTTGACCTTGCCTCAATCAATACAATGCACAACTATATACTATACATGTACTTACGCGTCTGACTGGTTGCCAAGAGGCTTATATTTTAGCATCCCAAGCAGAGAAAACATCCTCTTAGCGGTCTGTTCTGGCAGTTCCTCTCGGATATCAATAGCTTGCTGAAAACCAAATCAAACCAGATACGTTATGAAAATCAACAGAAATAACACATTCAACTTTTAAAGCTGTTTACGCGTTAGTTGTTGTCTCACCTTAGGGTCGATTTCGGCCAGAACATCATTTAAAACCTGCAGTAGTTGCATTGGCTCAAGTGAGTCAAACATAATGAGATTAAAGTTTTTCTTGAAGGGGTCCTTGTTAAGTTGCTCAACGACGAATTTTAATTGTTGGCTCATTTTCGAGGTGTATCATATGCTTCCTATAGATAGCCGTCGCCTTGTTGAAGGTGGATTTCCACTTCTTTAGCTATCAGCTTAACGTGATGCTGTACACTGGCTAGCCAAGTAATAGCAGTGTGGACGTCTTGTTGTTGGTTACCAGGCGGTACCGTTATAGGTATAAAAACATCCGATAAGTGCGCTAAATATGGTCTTATCCAATATTCATCCAAATACTCGATATATAAAGATACACAATGTATCAACCTAAATGTAATATAAGGGCAATAACTACGTTACTTCGACAGTATCAAACTCCCCACTTGGATACCAGGCACAAGCGTCAGATCTGGTTGCTAGACGGAAATCGTCATACAGAGCTTGTTCACGACCGTCCTTATGCGCAATGCTGCGCAAACATGCGTAATCGGCGTTATCTGAGAGAAATCCGGTGGAAAATAAAATATTATTAGGAATCTTAACGCGTTTTGTTCATAGTTGTATTAAATCTGTTGTTTAACTTATATTTAAACATATCTGTACTCTCGTGACCTTTCTGGTACCACCCCTACAGCCTACATTCCCACAGCAACGAGCATGTGAGCCGTTAGATGGCGATATCTCCCTAGGACAGCAAAGTCAGGAAAATCTGCTGCGTTATCTGTGAAAAACATTTTATTTTGAAGCATGCTGCAAGGGCAGGGCACGCGAAATAAAGCGACGGTTCGCACTGCTGGCCAGACTATCGACTGGAAGAAAACACGTACGGGTTAGTTT